>JASCZI010000357.1:5019-39788 GCA_036250425.1 Stylosanthes scabra
AGTATGATTTAAGTTTCCGTTCTTCATCTTAATGGTTTAGAATCACCGAGAGGGATTCTCTACTTGTTTAGGGCTAGATTAATAAGATCGAGAGGTCTATTGATTTATGCTAGCTGGAAATTAGATCACATAATGATTAGATAGTCAAGCTAATTGTTATGCAACTAAAATTCTGTGGGTTAAAATTGGATTAGAACTAGTTTGGGTATAGTGACATGTAATATAATCTAGGATCACTTTTGAGACTCATAAGGGTTAGAATCGGGTTTAGATCTTCATCTAGTTATTTAATTGATTGACTAAGAGATTAGCTTTTGATTAGGTAATTAGAAATTAAGTCACTAAGAGATTAGGGCTTAGTTACACTAGATTGTTGTGCTTGATAACTGAGAACCTAGAATTGATATTCGAATGTATGCATTGGCCCTCAAGGGAAAAACATCTCCGAAGCTCTTAACACTCCATTCATCATATTAATCTCAAGTAATATTTTCTGCACTCTGTTCTTATTTGCTTTCTCAATTTCGAATCATACATCATCACACTCTCAAGGTTTCATTCGAATCTGCTTAGTGTAATTAAGGGATAGTATTGCTTGGTCCTTTATTCCTCGTGGGAACGATACCCACTTCACCGTGGTATTACTTGAACGATACGGTATACTTGCCGTTTACGCATCACTCACGCGCAAGAGGTCCTGGTGACAGCAGGATTGTACCGGTGACAGGGGGTTACTCTTGGGAGTCGGGGGCTGAATCACGAACTCCAAACAACACCTGCTCCAATGTGAGTCGAACCCGGTATTGTGGGTTCGTTGCCACACAGCTAGTTAGTTTCGGATATAGCAGAGGTTCCTCTTAGGGGGTGTCTAATCGATCTAGGACATAGCAGCAATGACAGTGATGCACAATATTTCAACTCATAGCCGGGATACTCCTTTTATTATTAGCTCATTTACTGCTTTTACTGCTTTCAACTGCTTTCAACCTGCGAACTACTTTCAAACAAACTCAACTGCAACCAACCCCAATCAAAAACAGACTTTCCCTTTCACTTCCTGAGCAGAACATCCCGAGTCCTACTCGGTATTTTGGTTGCACCCTGTGACACCTCTTTTTAAAACGTATCGACGCAGCCCGCGAGGGATAAGGTGCTTTCAGACTACAACGACGAAAGCATCACCACCCGAGCGGGCGTATCAGGTAGTTTTAGGAGATTTTTGGGAGAGTTCTCCATCTCTCTCATTTTCTCTAGTTTTCTCTTCTTTGTTCTTCACCTCTAGGAACCCCATCACCAACCAAACTCTTCTTTTACTACTTGTTTTGCGGATACTTGTTCTATTTAATTAATGCAATTCTAGTTTCTCCTTCTATTTTGCTTTTCTTTACATATTGCAATTTCTAGTTTATGTTTATGCTCTTTTATGATTCTCTTTCTCTTGGTATTGATCTAATTGTTGATTTGCTCTATTGGTTCTATTGTTAGTTTATTTTCCATACTTGCTACCATGTCTTTATTTCTTGCCTACCAAGTGTTTGATGTTTTGTTTACTTTAATTATGGAGTAGTGATCTTGTGCTATGGTCATGGGTTGAGATGTGGATGATCCTAGCCACTAGTCCCTAAGGAAAAAGATGGGTTAATCCTTGGGTTGATACCGTTCTGTAGACGCCAGGCTTTCGCTAGTGAGAGTGAATCCTTAATGAGGTGAACATGAAGGATTTATCCATGTTCCAAAGACCTAGGACCATTGCACTAGAAGATGAGAAGCCTGGGACTTATGGAATGGTGTCGATCTACCCACTTCACCGATTGGTAAAGTGTGGCTTCGCGGGTTACGTGACAACCATCTATATTGGGATTAGTGGTGATCATGGGGACACATGATATCTTGATCCATGGCTTAGCACCTTTCATCAGTTTCTCTCTATATCTCTCTTTTAATTCCCATTTACTCACACTCACAATTGCAACCCCTGTTTTTTCTCACAACCAAAATCGTCACTTGCGTTAACTCATTGGGAGAACGACCAGAGTCTCATACTCAGTATTTTTGAACTGGTTGCAAGCTCTTGTGACAACTCATCTTTTGACGAGCCCCGTCCTTGCTCGCGGCATAATCTATTCGGATTCCCCTACAACGATATCAAAACTTGTTTCAAAAGGATAAGGAAATTTCGGATTAACCTTGTGGCGACGCATGGGGCGGAGCTTTTATCAGAATCAAACCTCATGAAGTCAAAAGGACTTCTACCATGCTTCCTTGGCTTCCATGAAATATACGCGTCCTTCGCTTCACTGACACAACTGAACACCCCCCTTGTAATCTCATTTGACAAGCAATCAACAAAGACCGAGTATGATCTTTCCTCAATGTTCCTCCACTTCATTTGTTACTCCGAATTCATCCCGTCGACATGTAATCTCCGAATTCATATACTACGATGCTTCTACCTTCCTTTTATCACCTTCTACACACCATCACCCTCTGCTCTCTCACGTTCTCCCATCTCAACATTAATTTCGTTCCATAGGTTGATGTTTTTTAATTTATTTATTTTGTTTATTTGATTTTTGTTTTACATCCAATTAAAAATAAAATAAAAAACAAAAAACTAATAAACATTGTGAACCATTTTAATTGGATAAATTACTAATACTACCCTTAAGTTTTCAACTTTTTAAATAATTAGATTAGATAATATTTGTCGTTAATAAAATTAGAGTAATTTTTATCAATTCTTAAAACATTATTGATTGTTACTCATTTTAATCTATTCATGTCACTTTACCACCTGAGGTAACATATTTATGAATTGGTATCATTTTAATCCGTGTAATTAATGATTGATAACACTCTTTTCATAATTAGTTGAACAACATATCATCCTTAGCAAAATATGTTTTGGACATCATTAGGTGAGTAGTTCCCTTATCAAAATAAGAGTGTCATTATTATTATTTTTTATTTAATGTTTTATTTTATTGCAATTTTATTTTTTTCAATTTTCTTTTGCGGTCAAATATTTGTCAAATTTATTTTTGCATTTACCCTACTCTATCATATCTATACTCTATAATCCCCTATAACTACCACCACCACTCCGAAACCTCATTTCCTTTTCTTTCCTTCCTCACCACCAATTAGGCAATTACTACATGCACCAATATCTTCGTCTTCATCTCTTCTATTCCTACTCTTCTATCACACATCCATCACCAAAAATCAACAAAGAGTTATTGAATCCATTATCATCTTCACCGCCACCATCACCATCAATACCATACAATCAAAAATAAAATCTCAATTTGATCAAATGAAAAAAATATTAACTTAGAAGAGGTGAAAATAGAAGAGTGAGAAGAGAGAAGATAAACTTGCCACCCCACTATTGCCATTTTATGTGCATTAATGTTGAATCGTACTCTGAGTCTTGGCTTGGCTTCTATGAGTGGAGAAGAGGGTGCAATGAGATCATGCCGTGTGTGGTTCAACAGGAGGTTGCATCCACCAAACATGTGTAGGGTTAGAAAGGTGGATATGTCGATGATCAAATTGGTGTTGAAAATAATGGTGGTAGAGAATAGGAGTGTGGACAGAAACATGTTCATCAATTTTGGATAAGAAATGAGGATTGATGGTGGTGATAGTGGTTGGAACCGAGAGATGATTATAGAGAAGGATAAATGTAAAATTAAATTTTGAATATTCGACCAAAATAAAAAAAAGTTGAAAGAAGGGTAAATTTTAAGGTTATAAATTTGCTTTGTTATTTAAATAAATAAATATGAAAGTATTTTCCTTCTTAAAATGTGCATGGTGAAAAACATGGACCAAAATATGTAGAGCCAATTCACCCAAGGCGCAAGCAAAATGTGTTTACTTGCCAATTCCTCGTAGGCGTAGGCGAAATGGGTCCAGCGACTTTAGAAAAAGCATGATATCACTTCACGTAGGGCAAGGGCAGAATGAATTCGTATTTCGCGGGAAGCATGGGTTAAATGATTTTGCATTGGGAACAGACCCATTGCACCCTTGTGTGCATGAAATGGCTCATGTCTAGGCTGGCACAGGTGAAATGACCCCTTATAGTGTACCGCTTGCAAAATGAATCCATTATATAAATAAAAATAATTAGTTTAGTTATAAATCTAAATCTCTTTTCTTTGGGTTTGAGGAGTAGATTGAGGTCAATGATGAAAAGTGAGAAAAATCCTTCATAAAGCTCCAGAGAGAAAATGTAGGGGGTATATCTATAAGGGACTCGCTCTAATACCAAAATCAGCAAGAGTAATAGGTAGGGAATGAATGAGTACGTGATATATTAGTGTTGATGGGTATTTATAAGCTATGAGAGGAATTTGTGTAACAATCCTAAATTTCACAGTCGCAGAATTTTAGATTGGGAAAAATCGTAAATCAGGGTTTAACCCAGTTTAACGAACCAGACCAGCAAAAAAACTTAATAATTATTCTATTTGTGTACTGAAAGACGAAATAGGCTAAAGAAAAAAATTAGTCATAATTACTTTATACGATTTGTTGACTAACGTGTCAAAATTTGCACCAGAACCTATTTTCTACTATTCTTCTTAGATCAGTTAATATTTGGAACAAAGAAACTTGTTAATATCAGTGTCACATACATTGATATTGATATTATGTTATTTGAGCAGATAAAGTAAAACAAATGATCAAATAATTACTGTTTTTTGTATTTATCTCTAAGTGAATATTATATTATATTTTTGTAGTCAACCCCCCTTATTTTATGATATGGCCGTAGCGCGCTCTCTCATTTCCCATCATCCATCTAACCATCTTTATCAAACACACCATTGTCTAAAAATCTCAATGGAAGCTTAATTTCAAGTTTGATTTCTCCAAAACCTAAAGCTTAAATTAACAAACTTCCTTCATCAAAATTGTTCATGTCCTCCTCCTTCTCTTCATGACCATACCAATATTTCTTATATTTGAATAGAAAATTGAATACGAAATTCTTGTTTTCTCTTCCTCATGAGTTCTACCATGGAGCTGTGGAATTCATGATTTATTTTCTTGTTTCTCTGGCTTATGATTCAAGTTTTAGCTACCTCCGAGAGCAAGCATTTCTAGTCCTCAAGCTTGATTAATGGTGTTTTGGTGATCCTTGGAAACTCTGGAAGTGGTGGTGGTGGTGATGGTGATGGCGGTGGCAATGATATGGTAGTCGGAGACAAGAGTAATTTGGGTGGTGGTGGTGGAGTTAGAGACTGGGGTGGTAATTGTGTGAAGTAAAAATTAGAATTTAGGTAGGTTAGATGTTAATTTAGAAATTTTAAATACTTTTTTAGGTTTTAAATAGTTTTATCTACCAAAGTCTATCTTTTATAAATATAAAGTCAATTTTTTTTTTACATGTTTTAGCGTTCTAAACATTTATGAGTAATACAAAAACACAAACCTTATGAATAAAAGAAAAGGTCTATTCATAAGGTTTGTTGGGTATGACCCATATTTCAAAATAATAGGAAATAATAATCCAAATTTACCCTAGTTGTGCTCTTTGTTTATTGAGTAGCATCATCATCAGCACACACTACATATGTGCGGCTCCTCCATCTTCCTTTATTCTCTTATCATTTGTTGTGCTCTGCATCTCCATCGTTCTACCATGCAGGCCTCTATGTTTGTCCATTTGCTGAACTGCCAAACCAGGGCGTCCTCTATCTTTTTTTTTTAGTTTTTACTTTGTTTCCTTCAAGTATGTTTGAGCAGCTTCTGCAGTAGGACCTAGTGGACCTATTGTGATTTTCTGAAATCTTTTCTTTTTGAGAGAGACCAACAATGTTCAAGCATGAATAAATTTTTTTTCAGTGACTTGAATCTTGAAGGAATTTTTCTTTTTTGGTGTCTGAAACTTGAAAAATTTGAGTTAATTAGTTTTTTCTTTCTTATTTTAATTTTCAATCTAGTTTTTAAAACATTGTTAAATGGTAGCAATTCACGTGCAATTAATTTATGTGAAAATAGTTTAAAATTATTATATGACAATTTAGTAACATATCAAATTATTTAACAAACAATTCCACATAAAATACACTGAGTATTCACCCCTTTAAAAAAATATTTCTCCCCTTATTAGAATCTAGTCTAAGCCGATACAACATTGATAAATTAAACATAAAAACTAAATTATTTAAAAGATAAACATTTAGGGATCACAAAATTTTCATCTTACATTTCTATTTACTTTAAAACCACTCATACTTTCTATGCTCTATCTACATGTTAGCAGCCATATTATACTATTCCTAAGCAAGATTCAGATGTGAATAACAAAACATAACTATAGAACTGAGTAGGCGGATATATTATATATACCTGGTAACTGGTATCTCTGAAAATGTCTCGGTGTTCTTGTTTTCACCACACCATTGCATTGTCACTAAACTACATGATTCAAGTATAACTATTTCCAGTTGGAACGCCTACAATATCCACAGAACTTAATATTGTTCTATACATGTTTCAAGTTTCAACTTCTGAGGAAGTGTGACCAAAAAAGAAACCATCATTTGGTACTATAAACATAAAAATTAAAATTAAAAAAGAAACCCAGTTTCTCCACAGCTACACAGTTGCTTTGGGAAGGCTTTCCATTCACTGTTTATCCCTTTGTCCTGCATATATTAAAACATCATTTATTATTTAAGAAAGGAATCTAGAAGCAGTTCTTTGTTTTTTCATTTTCTAGTAATATATGGCTCCTTTTTTTAATTAAATGCATACTTGCATAGTTGAAAATGCGTATGCACCAACTTGTCCCTTCTACATGCCTAGTTGAAATTTAAAATATACGAGAATAATCTTAAATGCACCGAGTTTGTGCCGAGATAATCTATAGTGGTATAGATGCCACAGAAATTATTGACCTAACTACGCTAAAATCCTAGTGGATTATCTTAGTACAGCATCAATTCATCATGGAATAAATCTTGTACCTCTCCACGTTTCTGGCCTTGTAACAGGACAAAAAAAAAAAAAAAAAGAAAGCCAGACAAGCATTCCGCGTTAAGGCAGGATCCAGGGAAAGGCTACACCCAAATGGGGTAATGTACACAACCAAACCTGATAGTTACATCAGTGGTTGTTTCCAAAGCTTAAAGCTGTGACCTTGAAGTCACACCGAGACAACTCAATTGTTACTCCAAGGCTTCCCCTTCAATAGAATAGCAAATATATTGAGTTTATGTCTAACTAATATTCCCAAATTTCAACCCGACAACAGTGAGTGATTCTTCGAGAATAGAAAGTGGAAATCTTCTTCAAGGAAAAATTATTGAAGAAAATAGATGATAAATGTAACTAGAATGAGAAGTCACAAAAATACAGTAAACAATATACACACACACTCATATATTTTAAATCCTCAATGAAGTTTCAAGGCAGTGAAATTGTTCTGCAGGAATGCTAAGATGAATCCCATTTGGAAGACACACAATTTTTATTGCTCAATAAAGTTTCAAGGCAGTGAAATTGTTCTGCAGGGATGCTAAGATAAAACTTTTTGGAAGAGCATTAGCTGAATATCAAAAATGTCACAACTCATAAACAGATCTCTCCTAGCAAGTTAGAGGCAAAGAGATACTTGTGAAGTTTCAGTATCCCACGCTGCCAAAATGAACAAAAAGAGTGCATGAGCACAAGCGGACAAAGCCATAAAATTTCAGCCATATTAGTTTCACTATAAATATGCAGAACTATCAACAAGTGGTCCAAAGTTCCAACACACGCCAAGTGCTCCTTAAGAACCCAAGATAGCGTTCCAGAAAAAAAAAGTCATTGCTTAACTATACAGCAGAAGATCTTAGCAATAAGAGAGGATTAGTAAACATACAATATATATTTTACCTTTCTTGATATTTCTCCACTTGTCTTTAAGGTCGACAGGTGTACGGGTCTTGTCAAACACATGACGACCAAAGTCTAAAATTCTACTCCAGGGGATATTCTGATTTCCCTTTGAGAACCTTAACACTCCTTCCTGCAATGTTGGAACCATAATTAATGCTATCAATTCAAGAGTAAAGATATGAAACTTCTCTGAGTAATGGAGTGTCAACAATATTAAATATCAACAGTATATCAAGAAATATCTCTTATATTGTTGAGTTCTCAAAAATTTTATTTTTCCCCCTTTTTCTGTAACTGAGTCTTTAAAATCATGCTACTTGCATTGATTAGAAGCCAAATGTCAAATCTGATCCCGCAAGACTTGCTTGATTGAATATCTGTTGTTGGCCAAATACATATAATGGCGTATTGTACACTGCAATTGGCTTCCTTCCCCCTCCCCAAAGTCAACAGTATTAGTTAAGAACTTGCCACAAGTTCTAAGTAACCCGATATACCAAATAAAGCATATTATAGAAATAACATAGAGAATCTTAAATTATCTCTTATAGACAACATCTACATTTCTTTAGATTTTTTTTTTTTATATTAATTCAACTATGATATGGAAGAGTAAACCTTGCACCCTGAGGATGATTGTAGCATTGAGATCAAGAGCATAACAGGATTAAATTCAGAAAGTCTCTCCACAGTGGATAATAGAAATTGGGACCTTGTGTTGGCCTTTGGTTATTTAGGAGTGTTCCTATAACACCATATCTTTGAATCAGTTCTAATATTGCCTACAACTATTCTTCCGAGTCCCATTAGATAGGAGCCTCCTACAGTGGCCTATCCTTTTATTTAGGTAGAATTAGGAAATCTAAAATTTTATAAATAAGGATAATGCTTAGCCTTTTATACCACAATACATGACATCAAATCAATATCAGTTTCAGTCTTTGTTCTGTTCTTCCTCCTTCCTTGCCTTCAACATAGCTACTTGATGGACAGAACACCCTCAAGCACACACCACAAGATATAAAAGATGAAGTTCAAAGTTGCATCAGTGTTCTGGTTAAACTATAACAACATTTATTGCAATTTAATTTTCTCACTAGGAGTGATCAGCTATGTGGAAAAATGGTGCCATAGTGCTTCGTTATATATCATACTCCCTTGGGTATCAATCAAGAGAGATTCTATTATCCTTCATGGAATGGAGCACAAAAGCATTATTCCACATTGTTTGACAACCACTCATTTATCTTTTTTTTTTTTTAATTATTATATCTTCTTTTTCTTCTTTAACTATTTGGTGGTGATAAATTAATATGGAAGAAGAATCTTCCTCTGGTGTATACAAGAATTACACATCAAATAATTGTCCACTTTCAAAATGTCACCTTCTTTCTTTTATCAATTATACATATTATACCCTTGTTATATAACCCATCTTGTCACACTTTTTACATCATTATCTATTCTTTTAGTAAGGCAATTCTGCAAACTTTTTTAAATAAAAGGGTAACTAATACACAAACATCCCATGATAATGCAAGGATTGCCTACAAAGGGTGTAATGTTAAGCAACCTAACCAATAATTGCATGAGTGGTTGATTCCACGGGTTGAACCTGAGACCTTGAGGTCACACGGAGACAACTCAACCGTTGCTCCTAGGTTCCCCTTCGCAATGCTGTAAATTACTTTCTACTGTTTTATGGCTTCATAATTTCCAATCATTTCCTTGATATGTGTGAAATCTTAAAAGTTGGCAGTTATTTGATACCTGAGGGAGTATACATTTAGTCCATTTATACTTGGATTGCCTTTTCCCATTAATAATAAGTCAACTATCTTATATGCAAAGGAAATCTTCACAGAACTTAGACAAACATGAGTATGACACTAATATCCCCTCCTTTTTCCTGTACATTACCGTCATCTTATGCATGCATTTAACTTTGAAATTCAACATCTATGTATTGTACCATTAATTTCCATCAATACCCTAATCGTTCATTGATCCTACATCGCTCTACTTTCTGTTAATTGACAATAAGCCTAAGCAAACACTCTTTAAGGTAGGCATCAGTCCTAAAATCTTAAATGTAACCACACATACAAATAAAAACATAAGCATCTAATTAAAATGAACCTCATGCTTAGTCCCAAGCCCTAAGCACCTGAAATACGTACATACATATATATTAACGCATACAACAGCTATACTTGTGTAGGATATTCATCTTTACTTTTGAAAAACACCTACTAAACATTCAAACGGCGTGTGTGTGTGCACACACGGACACAACTGAAACTGATTTGAACCCGTTGGCAACGTTAGAGCATACATCAATAAATCAGTCAGTTACAGAAACATATGACATTTAGAGAAACTTATACCTGCAGAACTTTTTCTTCTTCAGAAGTCCAAATTAATGCCTTACGCCTCACTGTCAATGGAAGTTTTTTCATGCTGCAATAAAGACTACATTTTTAAGTCCACTACATAACTAAGGCAGAGCAAACATTTGCCAAAAAGAATAGTTAACAGTGCCCAGTGCATACGTGGTAATGCTTTTGAGAAAGTAGATTTAAATGAATAATGGAGAATTATTTATTCATATATAGAGAAATAAATAAATAACTCACTCTTGCTTTTGTGAACTCTGTGATCTCCTTCGGAGTCTGTAGCTGGTAACTTCCTCATCTATGTCATTGGCCTCTTCCTCTTTGATGTTATGCCCCTGTAATAATGATTTCCTGTGAACATCCTGAGGAAATTCTGTCCTTTGGATCTTCCTTTTGCTACAGCGTCTTCTCTCTGAGATGGCATCAGAATCTGAATTATTAGTTTCACTCACAGAACTACCTGTTGCAGATAGCTTGTTTTCTTTACCGGGAATCTTTCCTTTGCCAGTCTTCCTGCCCTTTTCTCCAGATTTAAGAACACTTTCCTGCGTCCCTTGGACAAATTCTATATCATGTGAATGTCCTTCAATATGCTTTCCCAAATGCAAAGCAGCCACAGGTTCTTCTTTCTCTCCAACATCAACAATTCTTTCATGTACATCCTCCTTATTTAGTCTTGAGTCACCTGTTTCAAAGCTTTCTTTCAGTTCCAAAGAACCCTCAACCGGATTAATATCTACTGGCATAACTTCTTCCCCACAAGATCTGAAATCACCGTTTGAATAAGCTTGATCTTCAAGTGCTATGTCACATTGAACACTAGCATCCTTTTGCAATTTTATTGGTAGGTCAACCTTGGGCTGCACAGGGTGAGCACCGACTTCATCCATTCTCTGCCTACCATCACTGCTTAATGGGATCCCACCTCCATCATCAGGTTCTTTCCCCTTAGGAGCCTTTAAGGTCTTCACCAATCTATCATTCATAACCACATCTTGATCCGCTAATCTTAACAAAGCATTCTTTGCTGTGAAGATCCTTTTGCTCATCTCTGGATTCATATTGACATTCCGTTTATACCAGCAATAAGGGCAGTAGAACTTACCAGAATCATCAAACTTAGGCTCGGAGTTGATACACTTGGGATGAAGACCCACAGGGCAACCACTTCCGCTACAAGCTAACACTCCTCCACGTTTATTGCAGCATAAGCAAATACTCTTGTCTAGAAAATCAATATACTCACAATCGGGAATATCAACGGAATTATCGTTGTAATGCTGCTCAATGCAATTGACCGTGGGAACATCTTTCACGTTATCATCACTACCTCCATGCGATGTCTCAAATGCAGTTGCACAGTATTCTTCATGTTCACAGCCGAGAACATCAAGGTGACTTTCATTGTAATGCTGATCCATGCAATCGACCATCGGAACATCTTTCGCATCATCACCACCACCCCCTCGTGATGTCTCCGACTCAGTTGCACAAGATTCATCCTGTTCAAAATGCTTAACAATTCAGTAAATTACCATCATAACTAGGGTTTCATGAGTAACTATGGGACAATTTTACTTCATAAACCTTTCCCATTCCTCTCTTCTCCTCACAAACAAGTATAACAACAATAAGAAAATTCGCGCCATTTAACAAGACAATGACAATCAGCAACTGTTAGAACAAATGAGCATAATATAGAGAAATAGGGTTCGGAAATGAAAAGTTGAAGTTGAAGGGAGGGAACAGAGGCAGTAACCTAACCTGGTTGGTGATCGGAGAAGGAGGATCTGCAGAGGGCGAAAGCTTTTTACGTCCGCCACGTGTCTTGGTTCTCATTATTTGCTATTTGAAAATTTCGTCAGTCTGGAGGGATAGAATTAGAAGAAAACGATGGAATACGAAGCTTCTTCGTCTTCCTCCTTCACTGTAACTGCAAAACCCACAGGCCACAAACTGAGACTGTACTATAAAATCGAAAAGGCTATTTTGTCCCTCTATGTGTATGGGCAACAATAGGAAGACCCTAGGCTCTTCTCTCTTTCTGTCGTCGTCGTTTCTTGTTCGTCTTCCGCCGCCGTCGAAGAGGTTCCTCCTTAATTCTCTTCCGTTCGCCGGAAGAAACCCCACTCTCTATCTCTCTCTCTCTTCGCTGCTCAGTTACCCCCGGTCAGGTATGTTTCTCCGTTACACTTTGTTTGGGTATGAAGGAAAATCAAAGGAATGAAAATGACAGGAGAGAAAATAGAAGCAAAGAAAATGAAAAGAAAAGTGGGATATTTTATTTATTGTTTGGATAAATGAAAAATTGATGAAAAAAAATAACATTTTGTTTGAATGAAAAGAAATTTAAAAAAAAAATTGTAATAAAATAAAATTATATTAATGTACTTATAAATATTGTATGTAAATTATAATTTAATAATATATTTAAAAGGAGAAAGAGAAAAGAAGAAAAAATATATTGGTTCTCTATTATCTTCTTTAATGCTACAGAAACAATGTTAGAGGACCAATAAGTGTAACTAAGGGAATAGTGAGTCATAAAAGAGGAAAGAGAAAAAAATGAAAAATGATATCCACTTTCTATTGTCTCCTTAATATTTGGGACCAAGACTTTCCTTAATCATTAGATTAACCTAATTTAATTTAAAAATTCAATTTATCAAGTTATTAACAAATTAAACACAAATTAGTTAGACCAAGACAAAAAAATTGTAAATATAAAATAGCATTTATTTTTTCTTTTTTCTTTTAATAAAGTAATTAAGTGGAAGAGTAAATAAAGAAAATGGAATAGTCATTTTCATGGTAAACACATCCATAAGTGACAAAACAATAATTATCGCTGCCACACTTATAGCAAAGTGGCCCATTCTATTTGGGCATAAAGGCCCAAACTCCAGCAGCTAATATAAGAGGTTAATTGCTAATTCCATAATTGATTACAAACACACAGTCCCACAGTCACTGTCACAAGCCTTTTGGTTCAGTACTTGTCTGCATGCTCTCCCACCCAATCAATCATTGCATAAACAAATCACCTATCAATGCATGATGCATGAGAATCATTAAGGGTTTATTTTTCTAATTCATGCATATTTCATCATATTGATAACCAAAAATCTGCTAGAATTGGTTAACAACTGAATCAATTAGATACTTTGATTAGTTTGATGACTATTTTCAGGAAAAATGAAGAAATGAAGCTTGAAAAGTAAGAAAATAGAAAAAACAGGAAATCAGTGCAGCAATCTTCACACCCAGGCGCCTACACTCACGCTTAGGTGTGGGCATCAACCTCTGAAGCAGTTCAAACTCACGCCCAGGCGCCCCTACCCACGCCCAAACATGAGCCTTCAAATCTCTGAAATAAGCATCATCATGTCTACGCCCAGACGCCAGTTCACACGCCCAGGCGTGGACATGTGCCAGCAGTCAGCTTCAATAAGTCACGCCCAGGCGCCATTCTATACGCCCAGGCGTGGGCATTAAGCCTAGAGATCCAGCCACAATTAAGTCACGCCCAGGCGTGGGCATCCAGATCAGAGTTCAGCCATTAGTCACGCCTAAGCGCCTGTCCATACACCTAGGCGTGAATCTTACACCCTGATTAGCAGCATCCAAGACTCACGCCTATGCGCCAGAGCAGAAGTATAGGCGTGAGTTTTGCTGCTGTTTTCAGAAAATTGTAATCTTAAATGTAATTTCATTTGAATTTAGTTTGTATTTCATTTAAATTATGTATATCTATAAATATGTGAATTTCCAATGATTTAGGGGATCAACATTACACATTTTAATTTTCTCACAAGATTAGAGAAGAAATTAGAAATCATTGAAATCACCTAGATATAGATTAGTTTTGTTGTAACCAAATTTTCCAGCAATGAAGTAATTCAGTTTTTCATTTTCTCTCTTAGCAAAAACTCTCTCACTCTCTCTCTTTCTCTCTTAAGTTCTTTGAATGTTCATACATTCAAGAACCATCTTTATACCATTCATACATCTAATATTCATAAGTTTCATAAATTCAAGATTCATCTTCATCACTTTCATTGAGTTGCTCATAGTCATGAGTGGCTAAGCACTTCTAAGATTAAGGAGGAGGAGCTCTGTTCATCACCAAGCTAATGGATTAGTCCAACTATCTTTTCTAAATTTGCATGTTTCTATCAAAATTCAAAGGATTCTTCTTGTTCATAAATTCAAGAATCAAGTCCAACTAAGAGATTAGAGTTTAGTTATATTGGGATTCATGGTGAATTTGGTATAGTTTGCAGAAAAAGAAAAGTAAAATTAGATTAGGAAGTTAGTTTGTGAACATCTCTAAGTCCTTGATCTTGTTCCCTTAATTGATCTTACTTTAGTATTTGATTTCATTTGCATGATCAGTTGCTGTAATTGTTTAAAGAATTGAGTTCTTGCATGCTTTTGTATATTTTAATGGTTCTTTGTTGTTTTCTTGTTTAGTGTTGCATTAATCATTGATTAATCAATTGGACCTAATTAGAGAACCATATTAGAAATATTGTTAAATCCACCTTGTTAACCATGTTATTATTTGCATAAGTTCATTTGTTTAGGTTTTGATGCATGACAAACATTGAAGTTGTGGATAAGCGTTGAAGGCAAGCAAACGAAGAAAAGAAGACAAGTTCGCAAAGTCGAAGACAGTTTAGTATCTTAGGATTTAGGTAAACTTCTTGTTAAGAACCAAATTTATTATCTCTCTCACACACATACTTGAAAATGTTTTAAAGATTATGTTTTATAAATATTTTGATACGATATGTTTTAGATCAAAATGCTTTGTCAAAACGCTAGCCAAAAATGTTTTTGAAGAGTTTCTGTAGCATGCATAAGGCGTTAGTTTAAAACATAGTGCATGCTGTCAATCGTGACCTTTGTGCACTAAAGTGGTGATAACTTGAGCTACAGAGGTCCAAACGATACAGTTCTTATTGCGTTAGAAAGCTAACGTCCGGGGCTTCAGATCGATATGCAATAGTCCATAATTGACGCGTCGTTTGAGATATAAAATACCCAGAATCGATTCTGAGGATTGGCGTAAGCCAGAATCGATTCTGACATGCTGGAATCGATTCCAGAGTGCTGAAAACACTCATAACAGCTAGTTTTGACAAAATGGCTCCATCCCACTTACTCCCCAACGTCTCTAAGGTTTGGGAAGTCTATAAATTGATAGTTTTGAGCCTTATTTTTATACACAACATCAATTCTAAATTTTCTTGTTATTATACTTTCATTTCATATCTTTTTCAAAGTGATTTATGCACAAAATTGAGAGATAAACACATTTGGTTCATAGTTCTTCAATTGTAATCATCTACTCTTCTTTGAGAGCAACCAAGTTTGGTTTACTTCTTTTGTAAGATAAAAGATTGGTTTTTTTATCATTTGAGTTGAGAGATATAAACACTATAATCGATTAGATAAACACTTAAGGAAATTCTTGAAGTTGGGATTACTTCGAGTGGAGTGATTTATTGTAAGATCGTGAGGTGTTAGAATCTAAGGCTCAAGATTGTAAACGGTTTATCAAGCACCTTGAAGCTTGGTGATAGTTGAACTTCTCAATAGCGATTGAGAAAGAGTGGACGTAGGCAAGGATTGTGCCGAACCACTATAAATTTGTGTATCATATCTCTATCCTTCATCTTTTATAATTAAGTCATTTATATTTTACAAGTGTATTTGCAAATTAAAAGATCCTTGTAAGTACGTAAGTTTCGCCTTACGCCGTTGGAAACATACTAAGCAAAACTCTTGAGTTGTTTAAATTCAAAGTTATTTACATTTCCGCAAAAATTTATAATTGTTATTTAAACACTCAATTCACCCCCCTCTTGAGTGTTGTGCTTATTGACTAACACACCTTTCCTCGTGGGAACGATACTCACTTTTTAGTGGTACTACTTGATCCGGTATACTTGTCGGATTGTTACGAAAGGATTCGTAGCATCTATGCACGACACCTCGTTTCCTCATTTGCTGAAAATAAAGCCTTTCAGCACAGTGGTATTGGCCTTGCTGCATTTGCTATTCAATTGCTTTCACTATTGCTTCCTATGAGGCATGAGCATAAATAAAATAAATTTCAAATACTTAAATCCATAACTATTTATTAATATATTTTGTACCCAACATTGCTATCAAAGATTATATTAGACCCATCAGTTATCATCTCAAATAGCATTCTCTATCTATCTACAAATGAACACACATAAATTAAACACACGTAAATTGATCACCTATATTACCATCTAAGGAGTTCCTCATCTCTACTGTCTTGAACACACAATATACATTATACCCATATCAAATATGATCTCACCTAATACTTCATATTGCATGCATGTATATTCACACATCTAATTGACATAAATATTAAACCAACAGTACCTATTGTATTTATTTAATGGTTGAACTCTTTCCATTAATTAAATCAATTTCGATGCCTTCGTAGCTGTCATAACCTCCCAAATTAAGTTCTTGCTGCATGGGATTTGTGTAAGAAACGTGGAAGGCTTTGGCTGTTTTTGGGCAAGCTTTTTTATGAAGAAACCGTGGCACCTTTGGATGTTTCTTCATGTAGAAACATGAAGAATCCGTGGGAGGGTGTAGTTGTTTCTTGAAAACCATGCCAGCCTCCCACGGTTTTTATAGAATTGTGATTTGGTGTAAATGAATCATATATTAGTAAACGGTGCAATTAGGTAATTTTATGAGGGAAATAGATTGTTTATGTAACTTGCCCTTATTTTAGCTAAAAGCTCTTTTTTTAAATTCATAATTTTCTGTTATATTTTAAACAAAATGAGTCTTTGTATATTTATATATATATATATATGCAATCAAAACTAAATTTATAATTAATTCTCCACACGCGTCAACATGTCAAATTCACATCTTCATTACGGAGCAGGAGCTCATTCCTCCCCAGCTTGTGACATCTCCCTCGTCTGTGTCTTCTATATACCAGCAAAAAATCCAAATACACTTAAGATTCTCAAAGTTCACACACTACAACTTAGTGGAGAGAACAAGTAAATAGATTCTAAAAAAAAATAGACAAAAGCACCACAAATAAAGCCTCTTAAAAATAATTTTGTAGGTGTCAGTAAGACTTTATATAATGTCTTGCATGACCATTTATAATTTGTTGGTGAGTTCTCGTGGCTTGGCTAATATTCAAGTCTACAACCACACCTCATCATGGAGTAGTGAGTTCCTATGTGAAGATTATGATCCTCAACCTTGTATTTGTTAGGTACCAAGATTCTAAAACTTTAGGGTAGCTTTTGGAAAAGAGATTGAGACTGAGGGACTAATTCTGAAAGAATGAGATTGAGAGACTGAGATTGAATTAAGTTTGTTATTGTATTTGGTTTAAAATTTACCAGGAGACAAAGACGGAAAGATATAGATTAAATTAAGTTGATGTAGGAATAACAAACGTTAGTAATGAAAACTTTAATGTTAAATAAGGATATTTGTATAAAAAAAAGTTTTTAAAGTTTCAGTCTCAGTCCAGTACCTCAGTTCCTACTATCCGGAGGTACTGAAAATACTGAAATTCTGTGGACTGAGATTGAAATTTTAGTTCCAGACTCTGCCAACCAAACATAATACCGAGTCTCAGTCCTCCAGTCTCAATTCCAATCTCTGAAAATAAACACTACCTTAATTAATCACTTTAATATCACCACAATTAAATTTCACTAATTACACAACAATAAAAGAAAAAATTACTTACGCACATATTGTTACACAGAAGCTGTTCCAAGTACTGCTGACCTACCACACAGGTGTCATCCCTTGTAACCACAAACTTCATTTCCTCACATGATAAACAAAGAGAGCTTCATCATCAGAGTCTAACCCTTTAGATTTTAGATTGACATTTATGTGAATCTAAAGCCTATTAATTGGTGTAAATAAAAAATCACTTACACCTCCTCATATATATATATATATGGCTGGATCTCTGGTGGCATGGATGATATGCCTTGTATTGGCTCAGAAAGGAAGGGCCATTAGTAGTGTGACATGTGGCATAGCCCATGTGTAGAGTCAAAGACATGAGGCGAAGTGTAAGAACGCAGAACATAATCAATTAAGAAGTGTGACCCTGGCTAGGATGAGAAATGAAAATATGATGAGTGGACTTGGGTTGATGGGCCAATGACGGTCATGGACCCAAAAGATGATGGGTTTTGATTTGTTCTCCGTATAAACTTTTTATATTTTGTCCAAAAAAAAACTTTTTATATGTTTTACGTCAAAAAAAAAACTTTTTTATATGTTTGAGTATCTCCTTAATTTTCTATATAAACAATTAATTGTGATCTCTAAAATATATTTGTAATAAATAATAATTTTTTGTAATAATAACAAATAAATAATATCTTTTGTTTGGGTAAAGATCTTTTGCAAAAGTAGAATCAATTTTATGTTTGGATATCTCACGTAATAATATTTTTTTATTTGTCAATTATGTTTGGATAAAATATATTAAATTACTTTTTGTTTATTTATTATGTTAAATATTTTTTTAGTAAAAAAGATCTTTTAAAAATTTGTAAATTGTATCTTCTGAAAAAAATATTTTTCTATTTTACTAGTATTTTTATTTTTACTATTAGAAATTTGCCAAACACATAAGAAAACATGAGAAGATCTTTTTTTTTTGTCAAGAAAATTTTTTTTTTTTGCTAAACATGCCCTAAGAATTTAACACAATACATTTTTTTTTTTCAGAAAAGGCTTAATATACTACCGTTACTACTACTACAAGTAATAATAATTATAAAGAAACAATGAAATAAATAAATAAAATGAAACCCAATTAATGAAAATAAATTCTTGTTTAATTTGTTGAAATGTCATAAAATTTTTATTTTTAATATATAAATTAGAACTAAAGAATTTGCATAAAAGGATTAACATATTTATTGTAACCTCTAAAATATGTGATTTCAATAGATAATAGGTTAAGAAATATAATCTAGATTTCGAACTCATAGTATTAATTAGGGTTATGATAGGTGCACAATAAAATCAGACATCGATAGTGTATAAAATACATTAAAATATAAAATAAATATTAAAAATTAGTTAAATTATACATATATTTTTACATAAATATGATGGCTGATTTTGATGACTGAATTTTGTGTGCAAATAACATTAGTATTTTAATCATTCTTACCAATTCTAAATGTAAAACTTTTGAATCTTTGTGTTTTAACTATTATGAAGATAAATTCTTATAAAAGATTTTTTTAAATGAATTTTTTTTAATAAAAGACCTTTTAAAAAAGTAAAATTAATATTATGTTTTAATATCTCATGTAATAATATCTTTTTATTTGTCAATAATATTTAGGTACAACAAGTATAATGAGTATACTATTTGTCATTAAAATTACAGGAACATGTATTTTTGTCAAATTTCAATTTCTAATTTTGCTAAACAACATTAATTTCAAAACGACATTATTTATTTTATTACGTCGATTTATTTTTGAAAGTTGATTGAGATAAATTTTTTGTTTTTACTTTTCTATATATCATATCATATTATTATAATAATAAGTATAACAATTTTTATTTACATATCAAAATCATCCATCAAAATTAATCATTATATATTTATACATAAATATATATATTTTTTATTATTTTCACTATATATTTTATATTTTAATGTATACACTAATAACTGATTTTAATGTGTAAATAAAATGCTAATTAAAAAAATTCTTTATAAGTCGTGTATAAGAGGCTTTCCCCTTGGGCTAGGGATTGGTCGAGTTAAGGTTGTGGACAGATCCACATTGTTGAACATGTGTATTTATGTTTGTACCCATCATTTAATTTCTAAATCACATGCCAGAATGTCACTATCATTGGCTCTGTTCCTTTTGAGTCAATAGCAATATAAAATGAATGAGATTCAACATGTACATCAGAGCCATGTGCCCGTTGGTCATTAGCCATTCAATACTAAGGCACATATGCCATTGACTCTCCCATTGTACGACAGAGCGCACCTATATATATATATATAATTAGAATTAATTTATGTATACTATTATATACTTTTGTACACATTATTTTTGTGCTAATATTTACATTTTTTATGTTAAAAATGATGTGTACAAAAATATGCAGTGATATATATAGTATTATCAATATATTCTTATAATATATAATCTTTTAATAAACAAAAATTTGAAAAATTCTATGATATGGATTGAAAGAAACATCCATATATGTAGATTTGAGGTGGGTAATGTTCTTTATGACGACGAAAAACGACACTGACTCCTTCAATAGTTGAAAACTTATGTCAATAATAATTACACACAAAAACATAATAATATAATTATAATAATAATGATAAATAATGTTTTGTTTTCAATTATTCATGAACAAAAATATCAGGTGAAGGATAAGTGAATATTTTGTTATGAGATAATATAATTTAGGTGGATGTCATATAACATTATGGAGAATTGTTGTATCACAATGATGATACCTTCCGCTATGCATTAAATCAGTGGTTAGATATAATAATACATTATTATAGCACTGTCTATAAATAAGCAATTCAAATGCATTATTAGATACACCAATTCCAAGCACAATGAAGCACCGTGTTAGTTATATTGTGCGCACATAACCATAGAAGAGGAATGTGCTACTGCTACTTGGTCTTGCTTAATTCTCGTTTTGATATAATTACTAAGTATTATCAATAATATTCTCTTACATCATACAAATTTCTACATCTATCATTATCATTTCATAACATGTTATTAGCACGAGAAGCTCTTAATTTGAGTAAGAGAAGATCCAAGAGCTTGGAACTCAGGTAAGAGAAGAACCTAAGGTAATGAAATTTAATTATGACAAAATTTATTTATCTTAAATTTGAAACTCTCAATATTTTATAAAAGAATTATTGACTTGGAAGTTAAGATCATAATGGTGAAATGGGTCTTGAAGATACCATTAAGATTGAACCATGAACCTTGAATTATGATATTAATTGGTATGTCTCGAAGACACCAATTTGATGTAGATCTAGAAGGATCGCATAAAATCGGTTCACATGGATAATAATTCTTAGTATGCTCTGTGGTTGCGGTATAATCTGATCTTCCACATCAGAAAAAGAGAATATTGGTGTTACCATTTACGGTAACAAACACCTATATGGTCAAAGGATAATCATTCCTTGAAGTGAATGATATTATGATTCAAAATTATAATTGGTAATTTATCTACATAAATACTTATATACATTAAGCATATATATCAAAAGATTTTTTTATCAAGTGAAATAAATTTTAGTATTTGTATTACATGAAATATATGAATACATATTTTGAGATATTTTATTTCAAGAAGTGAATATATCTTAAAAGAAAACTTTAATGATTTTAATCTCCTAAATGATAATTAATTGAGTTTTGAAAAACTCAAATATTTCAAAAGAACTACTCTTTTAATTATCATAAAACTTATTAGTTTCAAAGATATTCAATGAGGTGAACATTGATGAGACAATGAATCGAAGAGAAAACAAGTGTCTTCATATTCCAATTATGATTATACTAAGGATATAGTATCTTTTGGTATGTATAGTGTAATTGAATCACATGTATAGTAAACCAGAAGTTTACTCATACAAATATTTTTCAGCTAACATGATAAATTGGAATATATTAAAAGAGTGGATGAAAACTTATAAGTCTTTATTGGAGGACCAGAAGATTTTTCAATATTATAAGTTTTCTTGTATTGAATAATGTTCTCAATATTTAATGTTCATTACCAACAAAAGTTTGGATTTTAAAACAAGTTGAATTCTTGAAAGGAATTCATAATGATACATGGGTGAAGAATATTTCAACATGTAAGATCTGATGAGACAATCAATATTCTTAATAAATACGTTTATAAGACCAGCATACGTATTTGTTATTGATTTGCAACTTGAAGTTTGCAAGATTACTCGCACAAGTGTATGATATAAGAACACAAGAGTCTCATAATCCGACAATAACTTTTTTCATTATTGTGTTGGTGAAAATGCTTATTATATGGACAATGGTGAATGTGTTTGAACATCCAGTAATTTATGTTCCTACACAAATTGAATCATCATTATCGTTTATGGAATGCTTCAAAATTATTGCTACACTAGTTGTGAGAACAAATCCACTTATACTTGTGTTTAAACATATGTTATTGTAGCACTTAAAAGTTGCAGAAACATCAAAAGTTCTCCCCAAATATTAGCTTTGGCCCGAAGCCAAGTATTTTCATTTTAAGGAATTTTGAACTGTGATAAAGGTTCAATACTGAAAATATGTGTTGGATATGATTTACTAATAGGAAATATTATTGACTCATTATTGTGCATTGCTAATTTGATGAAAATGTTTCCAATAGGGGGAGATAATAGAAAGTTGGAAACATGATTTCTTTGGTTACTGAGATCAAATGCATAATTGTTATTTCAGATTCTCAAATATAAAAGTATGAACCAGAAGTTCATAATAACTTTACGTATGCATTTTATGATCTCTTACCCAACTTAGAAAATGCCCAAATTCGAATTGATGTCTGTGTTGGACAAATGGTCAATAATGCAAACGCAAGAGCGTGATAGACCAGTTAGTTCTAAATATGAAAATTCCCGTAAAAGAAGAAGGGCAAATAATGGTAAAGAGGCAAATACTCTTCCTGTTGAAGAGAATAAAAGACATAGTTGGGACACCTGAAGTTGTCCAAAATTGTGACATAGTTGAAACATCAAAAGATATTTAGGTACCTGAAATTGTTAAAATGATGAGATCTCAATAAACTATGTCTTTACGAGGGAAATATTGAACCAAAAAGAAAAAAAAATAATTATCGACAATACATTTGCATATAATATAGCGCTAAAATATTATGCATGAGGATCTTGAACCTAAAACCGTCGAAAAATATAAACGAAGGGATGATTGGCAAGAAGTCATGAAAAATGAATTAGATTCACTTGCAAAACGTGAAGTCTTTGGCTTGTAGTCCAAACACCCGAAGGTGTGAAACATATCAAATATATGTGGGTATTTGTGAGAAAATTAAATGTGAATAATGAAATTGTACGCTAGACTAGTAGCATAAGGTTTCTCACAATGGTCGGGCATAAACTATGAGGAGCCATATTTTCCCATAGTAGATGTAGTTACCTTGAGATATTTGATTAGCTTATTTGCGTACTATAAGCTAAAATATGCATCTAATGAATGTGGTCACGACCTATCTATATGGGTCATTAGATCGTGATATCTATATGAAAATCCCTGAATGATTAAAGATATTCGAGGCATCAAAAAAGAATTCTCAAGGGTTATAATTTGTTAAATTGCAAAAGATCTTTATACAATTTAAAGAATTCTGGACGGATGTGGTATACAAACATCTTACAGAGTATTTGATGAAAATAAGATTAAAATTGATAACATTTTCCCATGTGCATAGATTCATTATAATTGAAGCGTATGTTGATAATTTAAATATCATTGAATTTCTTGAAAATATCCAGAAAAATGATTGATGCTCTGAAAGAAGAGTTCGAGCTGAAAGATCTCAGTAAAACTAAATTTTGTCTCGACCTGTAGTTCGAGCATATAAAAAAATAGATATTTATTTATCAAAATATTTGCAATTTTGCACAAAGTAAATTCTCAAGAGATTTTAAATGAATGAATCACATCCAATAAAGTATCATAATGATCGTCAGATCATTAAATGTGAAGAAGGATTCATTCCATACAAAATAAGAAGATGAAGCAACATATGGTCTCGAAGTACCATATCTTAGTGTCATAAGGGCACTAATGTATCTTTAGCAAAGTATAGCTCATCTCCAACCAAAACAACATTGGAATGGAATAAAGAATGTGCTTAGATATCTTCGTGGAACGATTGATATGAGATTGTTTTATCTTTATGGATCAAAGTTACAATTGGTTGGCTATGCAAATGTGGGATACATGTCTGATCCCCATAAAGGTAGGTCCTAAACAGGGTACTTGTCCACATTTGGTGACACAACTATTTTATGGAGATCTACAAAGCAAACTATAGCAGCGACATCTTCCAATCATGCTGAAATTCTTGCAATACATGAAGCGAGTAGCGAGTGCTTTTGGATCAGAAATCTAATTGGATATATTCAATCATCATGTAGGTTGTCCGACAAGAAGATAGCTCCGACAACTTTATATGAAGATAATGCGGTATGCATTTGTTCTGGACAAGCCCAAAGCCCAGAATTTGGCAGCCTAATGACGCTGAAGTCTAATATTTCTACAGTATGACACTTTGGATAAAAATGGGCCTGAACACAGTAAGAGGCATAGGTCAAACCCTAAGTCCACTCTCATTACTCAAAAGGAATATTCCACATTATATTCCACTCATTAAGGCTGTCAAAAAGCCTAAAAGCCAAAAGGCAACGGTTACGAAATCTTATTATTCATGTACAAATTGTAACTGCTCAAGTATCAATGCACACATTAATGATAATAATTCTATCTTAATGCCAATGGCACCAAGCCACACTATAAAAGGGAGAGGTCACTCAATGGTAAGCTAAGTTCACATTCTCTCTTCTTAACCTCAAATACTCTACTGACGTTGGGCGTCGGAGTCTCTTTTCAGGTGGCCCTCCCGGCGCCCCCATCCACTTCTCCGGCGAAGGAACTCTGGATCCAAGTAACCCCTCACTTCAATCCATTGCACCAGGAGCCCAATCACGAACAGACCAGTAACCGAGTAACACAGTATCCAAGTATCTCGGATACTGACAGCGTAGTTCTCCCCAAGCATGAACGAGAAACCCCGTAACTCACTAGTTCGGGTACTCTAATACGTACCGAACATTGGCGCCGTCTGTGGGGAATATCATAGTGCGCAAACCATGGCTGAACGCCAGCTAGAGTTAACAAACACTAATCAGCCCCGGAACACGGGAGATAGAAACATGGATGACGGTCAGGAGGCAAGTGTTACCCTTGATAATGAGAACTTGGACCTTGACCTTGACGGTGACCAAGTAGGCCCAGAAACTGGAAACTTTGGACGCCGTGTCTTTGTGGGTCTTGGCGACGACCAAAGCAAATAGACGCATGAAATGCATCACTGGATGAGGTCGGTGGAAGATCGACTAGCTCAGAAGTACTCCACAAAGAGGGGTCGCTCCCGTTCAAGAAGCATAACTCGGTACTCTAGGAGCCCCAGTTCTAAGGAACCTCACCTGCGAAGAAGGTCACGATCCAGGGAAATGAGAAGCCCTACCCCTCGGAGGAAGAGAAGCCCTTCCCCCCGATGGAGAAGAAGCCCTACCCCCCGTAGGAGGAGAAGCCCTTCTCCTGACTACCGCGATGATGGGTGGGAACAAGGGATTGTGGGTCAGACGCCTTTCGCTCCCCACATACTTCGAGTCTGGTTCCCCAAAGCCTTCACGAAACCTACTGACATGGGGTACGGTGGATCCACGGATCCTGAGGACCACCTTGATGCCTTCGAAGGCAGGATGAATTGTGAGTGTGCTGGGGACGCCATGCGCTGCAAGGCTTTCCCTGTCTCCTTGGTAGGTCAGGCAATGCGGTGGTTCAACAGCCTGCTTGCAGGATCTATCTCCAGTTTCTCGGATATCAGAAGTAAGTTTCTCTCCAATTTCACGACCCGCAGAAACCAGGCAAAACACCCCGTTAACCTCTTTGGCATGGAACAACGTGCTGGGGAGACAATCTGAGACTACTTGGATAGGTATAATAAAGTTGTTCAGGAGGTTAACACCTGGAACCAGGCAGTGGTAGCCTTAGGTTTCACGTTTGGGTTGGCAGAAAGTGAGTTCAGGAGGCATCTAGCCTCTAAAGAGGTGAGATCGATGGAAGAAATCCAGAAGATAGCCTTGGAATACATGAGGAATAAATATACGAAGGCGGTAAACTCCGCTAAGCGCAAAAACCAGTCAAATTTTCCTCCTCGGAATGGTTCCTCCGTACCCCGAAACCCAGTACCCAAAGCCGGGAAGTTCCATGACTACACACCCTTGAATGCCTCGATAGCCGAAATATACCAACATGTATCCAGCAGAGGGCCAATGTGAACAAGTCACTCTACTATGACTACCATAGAACCCATGGGCATCAGACAGAAGACCGTTTTGAGCTAAAGGATGCCTTGGAACAGGCAATTAGAGATGGAAAGCTAGAGGAGTTCGTACGCCACGTATGAGCCCCCAGAAACCCGGGAGAAGAAGAAAACCGGGAAACTCGGAATCCCCGGACCCAAAGGAACCAGGGGGGGTACGCAGGAAACTGCTGTACCAACCGTGAATGTGATAGTGGGGAAGAGCTCCACTCAAGAAAAATTAAGAAATGCGATTAAGAAGGATGTAAAGGTCCTGACCTCGGGAGCCCACCAGGAAAGCCGAGCCCCTGAGGTTCATTTTACTTCTGAAGATTACAAACAGGGTTCTTCGGAAGATGATGAACCAATGGTAATTACAGCAAAGTTAGGAAATGGTGTTGTAAAGAGGATCCTGGTAGATACTGGGGCAGATTCTAATATCCTCTTTAGGAATGCATTTGATGCCCTTGGGCTACAAAATAATCATTTGAAGCCTCACTTAGCTGGGGTCGTAGGTCTGGGAGACAATTACATAAAGCCTGATGGGGCTGTTGACCTACTAGTTACCTTTGGAGAAGGTTCCGAGGCTAATGTGGTACAAGTTGAATTTGTAGTGCTAAAGGATTCTACTGCCTACAATGTTATTTTGGGTAGAAAAACCCTAAATGACATTATTGCAATTGTATGCACCAAGTACTCTGTTATGAAGTTCTTAAGTTCTGGAGGTAAGGTAGCCACCATCCATGGAGATCGGAAGGCAGCAGTAGCCTGCAATAACACCAGCCCCACTTTAAGGAAGAAAGCAAAAGAATCCATAGGGGTGTTCCTAGTGGACCTCCCGAGACCCGAGCCGAATGGGAATCTAGAGAAGTTTCAGATTGGGGACAACCTGGAGAAGTACACAATGATCAACAGGGACCTCCCATTCCACTCTAAAACAGAGCTCCAGGACTTCCTACGAGGTAACTTCGATCTTTTTGCTTGGGAGCCCTCTGATATGCCGGGGATAGATCCTGATTTTATGTCCCATCAACTTGCTATTGACGCATCAGTAAAGCCGGTTTCCCAATGGAGGCAAAAAATATCTTCGGACCGCGCAGCTGAGGTCAAACGGCAGGTCCAAGGCTTGTTGGATGCTGGGTTCATCCGTGAACTCAATTACTCTACATGGCTATCAAATGTGGTAATGGTTCAAAAAGCTAATGGGAAGTGGTCCATGTGCGTGGATTACACAGATTTAAATAAAGTCTGCCCTAAAGACTCTTTCCCATTACCTAATATTGATAGCCTCATTGACTCCTCCTCGGGTTATCGGATCCTGAGCTTCCTGGATGCTTATTCCGGGTACAACCAGATCCCGATGCACCAACCCGACGAGGAAAAAACTGCTTTCATCACCCCTGAGGGTACCTACTATTATAAAGTTATGCCATTTGGTCTTAAAAATGCAGGTGCTACTTACCAGAGATTGATGGCGAAGGTTTTCAAAAAGCAGATAGGCAAGAACATGGAGGTCTACATCGACGACATGTTGATAAAGACCAAGCAGGATTCTGATTTCATCCAGGACCTCAAGGAAGTATTTGAAAGCTTGCGCCACCATAGAATGCGCCTAAACCCAGCAAAGTGTGCCTTTGGAGTCTGGGGAGGTAAGTTCCTCGGCTTCATGACTACACAAAGAGGTATTGAGGCTAATCCAAAAAAATGCCAAGTAATTTTGAACATGTCTAGCCCACAGAACTTGAAGGAGGTCTAGAGATTGGCAGGACGGCTAACAGCCCTTTCTCGGTTTCTCGGAGCCTCGGCCAAAAAGGCAAAACCCTTTTTCGAGCTCATGAAGAAGGATGTACGATTTGCATGGAAAGAGAGGTGCGAAGAAGCTTTCCAACACTTCAAAAATATCCTTGCATCGCCTCCTATCCTAGCAAAGCCGGAACCCAGTAAGCCCCTATACATATACCTCGCTATCTCAGAAGAGACCATTGCGTCCGCTCTAATAGTTGAGGATAATGGGAAACGACAGAAACCGGTTTACTTTATTAGTAAGGTGCTACAGGGTCTCGAGCTATGGTACACCAAATTGGAAAAGCTGGCCTACGCCCTGCTAACCTCAGCGAGGCGCTTACGCCAGTACTTCCAGAGTTACACGGTTATTGTAAGAACCAACCAACCGGTTAAAAAGGTTCTCCAGAAGCCAGATTTGGCTGGTCGGATGCTCGCGTGAGCAGTTGAGCTGTCTCAATTTGATATCCACTACGAACCAAGGAATGCCATCAAGGCACAAGCAATGGTGGATTTCTTAGCTGAGATGACCAACTCAGAAATCGAGCTACCAACCTGGAGCTTGTATGTGGATGGAGCCTCCAACTACAAAAGTGGAGGTGCTGGCCTCCTCTTAATGAAAGGAAAAGATGTGGTAGTTGAGGCATCCATCAAGTATGATTTTCCAATTTCAAATAATCAGGATGAGTATGAGGCTTTGTTGGCAGATTTACTTCTAGCAAAAGATGTGGGAGCAACAAGGCTACAAGTATTTAGCGATTCTAAAGTAGTGACATCACAAGTCAATGGGGAGTACCAAGCCCGAGATCCCCTCCTGCTGCTTCACCTGAAAAAGGTACTTACCCAGATACAAGAATTTGAGTCTGTAGAAGTCAAGCATGTACCCAAGGAACAAAATGCTAGAGCGGATGTTCTATCCAAGCTAGCAAGTACTAAGCCCGGCTCAGGAAACCGATCTCTGATCTAAGAGGTTTTGAAGGAACCCTCGATCAGCATAAACGGTATCCTAGTACAGCAGAACCCTGGGACATCATCTTGGCTAGACCCATTTTTAGATTACCTTAAAGAGGGCATGCTTCTGGAGGACCCTAAGGAAGCTAAGGGGCTACAGCGAAAAGCAGCCCATTACACCTTGATAAATGATCAATTGTACAAGCGGGGTTACTCTCAACCTTTGCTTAAATGCTTGGCTGAACATCAGGTGTTGTGTGTTTTACAAGAGGTCCACGAGGGCTGCTGCGGACACCATATTCGGGGGAAGATAGTAGCCCAGAAAATCATACGTGCTGGCTATTATTGGCCAACGATGATAAGGGATGCTATGGAGTATGTGAAGAAGTGTGAGAAGTGCCAACTTCACTCAAATCTCTACCAAGCTCCAACACATGAGCTTGTATCAGTGAATCCAACAAGACCCTTTGCCAAATGGGGAATTGATCTATTAGGCCCGTTCCAACTAGCTCCGGGACAACTCAAATTTCTGATCGTGGCCATTGATTATTTCACTAAATGGATAGAAGCGGAAGCCTTGTCCAGCATCACCTCGGCGCAATGCCGGAAGTTCGTAAGCAAGCAGATCTTAACCTGGTTCGGGATCCCAGAAGCCCTGGTAACTGACAATGGGACACAGTTCGCAAATGCCAAGTTCCAAGCCTACTTAGCTGATTTTAAAATAAAGCAGATCTTTGTATCAGTTGAACACCCCCAACCTAACGGACAGGTGGAGGCCGCAAACAAAGTAATCCTAAAGGGGTTAAAGAAAAGGCTGGACGATGCAAAGGGACTTTGGGCAGACGAGTTGGCTGCAGTGCTATGGAGCTATCGGACCACTCCGCAGTCAACAACCGGGGAAACACCTTTTCGCTTAACTTATGGTGATGAGGCTGTTATACCTGTTGAAATTGGAGAACCAAGCCCAAGACTGTTACTCGGGACCTCGGGATCCCAGGAAGCAAATGACCTACTTGAAGAAGAGAGAGAGATGGCGAACCTTGTTGAGCAATCTTTGAAGGAAAGGATCACAGGAAGATATAACTCCAAGGTCATTTCTTGGAACTTTAGAGCAGGGGATATGGTTCTCCGGAAAGCAGACGCTGGTACCTCGGCATCTCGGGATGGTAAGCTCAGTGCTAATTGGAAAGGCCCTTATCGTATAAGGGAGGATCTTGGTAAAGGAGCGTACAAGTTAGAAACTCTGGTTGGTGCCGAGGTTCCCAGGAGCTGGAATGCCACCCACTTAAGGAGGTACTACTCCTAGTCTTCTTTTGTCTTTCCAATAATTGTAATAAAGGGCACTCTTTTCCTTCATAAAGGTTTTAACGAGGCCCATTTTCTTGTACATGAAAATATCCATGAATGAACGATGTTTAAATTTTCATTTAAATTTTTGTTATGTCTGAATTTTCAATACAACGATATGATAATAGCTCCGGGTCTATCGTGTTACAACGAAACCCAGAGGAGCTTGCTAAAAACTTATCTAGCTCTCAAACAACCATGGTTACTCGTTGGTAGCTTCGGAGCTACTGAGCTACTAATGAAACCCAAAGACCATGGTATCGAGGCTACATGGATCCTAGAATCCGGAGTTACTTGGCTACCTCGTGATTTATAAAAAAAAATGTTAATTAAAAACAACTTTTAGAGGTATTGAGTAACTTGGTTCCTTGGTTTCCACAACTCCAGTTAGCCGAAAACGGCAACCTAGCCCATTGCAAAGGCATGCGAAACCAATCTTATGGTAAAGCGAAACACCATGCACAAGGCATCGAAACACTTACGCTAATGCGCTAACGCGTAGGTTACAAAGTCGGTACATCAGCACCACAGTATGCTATTTACAATATGCTTAGGGCCAAAATACGAAAAGCATAAACTCGGGAATGCTAAACATTTTGGCAAATAACATCAAAGGTTACTATTAAGTGATCTAAAATGTTAAAGGTTGCTGCATTAAAGTAATCTAGTGTATTCAAAAGCTACTTGCCTACTCGCCTACTCAAAGACATAAAAGCAAAAGCAAAGTAGAAAAACGCAAACCAAGGTACTTGGCTACTAATGTTTGTAGTAAATGAAAACACAAAGACTGAAGTAAGAGAATAAAAAGTTAAAACAAAGTTTGTAACCCACTACTTCAGAACTACGAGAGAAAGAATCTTAGGCTCGTTAACAGGAAACTCCAATATCTAGCCATCCACCACATTGTTGTACGCAGAAACCTTAGAAAAATCTACCCCCGGAGCCAACAACCTCACCTGCTCAACCACATTCTCTTCAATCTCAGATACCCCATTCATAGCCAAGGTCTCAGCCTCCTCCTTCATCTTCTCCATGGAAGCCAAGTCTTCTTGGGCCTTCTTCAAGGAAGCCAGGAGCTCAGTGACCTTCTTCTCAGTAGCTCGCTTCCCCTCCTCAAGGGCTCGTTTCTCATCTTCAAACTTTTTGGCTTTATCACCAAGAGTTCTTTCCACCCCTTCCAACTTAAGATCTCAGCATCTCGGGATTTCATTTTTACTTCCAAATCGGTAACCCGGGAGCCAAGGGACTTATTGCTTTCCTCCTTTTTCGACAGCAAAGTCGGAAGTCTAGGAACCTCAGCATTCTCCCTCTGGACATCCCGGCAGTAAACTATAACCCGAAGTAACATACGTTGGACACGCATAAGTCTGTCATCAGCCTCCAGATCTACAAGGCCCTTCTCGGTTTCCGAGGTCATAAGATACTGGTCTATGAAGGGGATAGGATCAAAACCTCTCTCCAATAGGTTAAGGGAGTTACTGGACTCCTCGGCTGCTTCCTTCTGAACCCTTTTCCTTTTCTTAGAAGGAGAATGTTCAAGAATAGCCTAAGGAGATGATACACGCCCTTCCGACTTATCAGTCTCTACTTGTTCTGGGGCTACAGGGGTCTCTTCAGTAAGGTCCACGATTACTGAGGGACTGGGACTCTTATCTCCCTCACTCTACTTCCTGGCAATCAATTTGCGTCTCATTGCAACTAAGGTAGCCAATCCACCAACCATGTCAACTAAAACAAAGGCAAAACGACGAAGTTAGACATCAATAATCCAATAACACAGAAAGCAATACAGGTGGTGGAAATAAAGCAATAAGAGACAAGATTTAATCAAAGCTCCTATACCCGCCACTTTCTTAGCAGTCTCATTATCACACATCAGGTTTTTAATGGCTAAATGCTCTTTTCCCCAAATCGTCTGAACGAGAGAAACCGCGTTCTTCTCCTTCTCGGAAAGCTCATTAGCCCCAGGTCGGGGCGAGCGGTACCCCATACACCAAAAAAGGTGGAACCTTGCTTTCTTCTCCGAATCAAGAAAAAAAGGTTGGGTTTTGGGGGCTCCAAAGACCTTGAAATACATTTCTTTGAAGCTAGAAGATTCGTCAGAGAAGTCAAATATCTTCATCTTTCCGTGAGCTCGGAAAGATAAGAACCCCCTACCAGAATCATCCATGTTCGCGTTCTTAGGGGCGATAAGCTTGAAAAAGAAAAAGAACAACCTCCAAGATACCGGCAACCCCAGAGCTTGGCAAACCAACTCAAATGAGCGAATAAAAGCCCAACTATTAGGGTGCAACTGTGATGGGGCTACTCCGCTCTGGCGTAGGATTTCTTGTTGAAACGAGGTAAGGGGGATACGGATCACTACCCTCGTAAAGAGGTAATCATAGAACCAGAGCCAGTCTGAGACATCCCCAGCCCTATGATTAATGAAGCAAATCCTCTCATTCACATTGGGAACTTCTAACTTATACTTGGTGCTGTAATTAGGGGTAAAAACAATGTTCTCGTTTAGCATCTCCTCAAGGTATTCGTTGGTCACTTTGGATGGGGTACCAAGACCCTCGGTAGCACCCAGCCGTATAACTCAACGCCGTGGGGCTAAGTCCAAACTTCCGAAGGTATAACCATAAGAGGTGTAGGCTCTTCCACTGCTCCATGTGTTTTCAAAGGTACGTCATCTTTTCCCTTTGTCATGTTCCTGAAATAGTATTATCCATTTTCATCATACCCCAAGATTTTATAAATAGTTTTATAAAGGGATAATAATAAAAAAAGGAGAGGAAGATGAACAGTGGCAATGCACAAATAAGAATTGACAAAGAGAAACCAAGACAAACGCTCAACATCGACACCGACGGTTGGCAGAGGGCCAAAACCCAAAATGTAGTGTAAGGATGCGGTACCCAAGTTTGCTTAACAGGCGGCTCTTTCGCACAACGGCGGCAACTAGTACTGTGCCGTTTACAAGGGCCACCGCGCAGAGGACGTAAAACTTACGCACGTCAAAAAACAAAAAAGGAAAAGAGAGAGAGAGAGAGACACGAGAACAGGGTGCAACCGCAAGAACAAGCATGAATAATCAGAACGAAGTTAAAATCACAAAGTGCAAGTCATTGACGCACGCACATGTGATTTGGGACAAAACAAATCTTATTTCCATGTGAGTTGGAACAAAGTAAATCTTGTTTCATATATATATATATATAAACAAAGGAAGAAACCATACCTGAGAATGAGTGTCACAGGGAGTCTTCAACCTTCGCTCGATGATCAGCCTTGATGTTTGTGAGACTAGCTCAGGGATTTGAATTTGGTAAGGTGGAGGCAGCGTGTTTTGAAAGCTTGGGAGAAGAAATAAAAGGTAATTAATGTAATTGATTTGATTTGATTGAGGCAAAATAAGTGCGTTTTAAATGTGAAGCAAAAAATGCTTTATGAACAACTCATAATTGCCACATATTATAAAATCAAAAAATAATTGTGACGATTCTATCTTAATGCTAATGGCACCAAGCCACACTATAAAAGGGAGAGGTCACTCAATGGTAAGCTAAGTTCACATTCTATCTTCTTACCTCAAATACTCTACTGATGTTGGGCGTCGGAGTCACTTTTCAAGTGGCCCTCCCGTCACCCCCATCCACTCCTCCAGCGAAGGAACTCTGGATCCAAGTAACCCCTCACTTGAATCCATTGTACCAGGAGTGTAAGAACCCGTTTTTCGCTACGCTTTTCTTTAGGCCACAGTTTGGCTGGAACGCTTATAACGAACGTATTCGATTTCGCTTGCTTGAAATGATATTGAATGATGCTAGAATAATGGCTTGGATGATGATAATGGTGATTCTAAAACGATGTTGCTAAGCTAGCGCTACGCTTTTGCCTTACGGCACGCTTTTATCGGTTTTTGCTAAAACCCGCGTAATTTCGAAAATGAAAATTTTCCGAAATTCGTATATGAGCATGGAAGCCCTTAGCCGTGTACTTCAACCCTAGAATGCCCAAAAATAAAATAATTACCCATGGTAATTAGGTTTACTTGCTAACTACTCATAAAAGTCACCATGAATAAAATAATAATACTTTTTCTTACACACCTTTTTAATTCTATTGGTTGCATGGCCTCAAGCAATGCAAAACCAATGAGCTTCACTTCCTTCCCTTGCT
>JASCZI010000358.1:13984-28085 GCA_036250425.1 Stylosanthes scabra
ACATACCTTGAGGCATTCTAACACTTTTTTGTCTTTGCAGATAATTGAAGAGTTTGGTTCCTTTGACGCATTTATTTGGAACTTTGTGAACCATAAGCCCATAGTCAGCCAGTTCAGGTATCCGCGCCAAGTACCGGTCAAGTCTCCGAAAGCCGAAGTCATAAGTAAAGAACTTGTAAGGAGAGGATTCCGGAGTGTGGGGCCGACGGTCATTTATACATTCATGCAAGTAGCTGGACTAACTAATGACCACCTAATCAGTTGCTTCAGATTCAAGGAGTGTGCCTTAAACTCGGAACCAGTCTGCAAAGAAAGCTCCTTCAACTCCAAGGTCAAGGAAAAAGCAAACGATGAATCGACAGAGCCAGGTCTATTGCTAGCTGTGAACAAGTTGAGCTTCACCACAAAGTAGAGAGTTCTAGAACTTTGGTCAATGATCATATTGTTAAATGAGGTAGTTGTCAGGGAACAGGGTAGGTTTGTGGAGTGTACAAAATCCATAGAGATATGAAGTTAGCCGAAATGCATATGTATTTGAAAAAAAGAAGCAAAATGACCTTTGGCAATTGCTTCAAGTTCTCTTGTATTAAAAGATTCTTGAAATAGTCATATTTCGCTCTTAATTGGTAGTTTAATAAGGATCAAACTAACCTTATTTTATAAGCTCATGATTCATGAAAACTATTCACTTTACCCAATGATGGGGACAAGACAAGGGAACACCTTGTGATATTTTATTCCCATTGGCACTCCTTCTTTCAACAATGTCCTGCATTACCTACTTGGTCATTGGTCATCATGGTAAAACAATGGACTAATTTGAAAGTTTTGATTGAATAACTCAACAATGTGGGCCCTCTTAGTATATATTACTTTCTAACAGCTACCTAATTTCATGTAATCAGTGTTAAAATATTGGAGTAGAGATCCCAGGAATTTAGACCAAATTTGGTTTGTTTGAAAATGACATTGTCTCAGACCAAAACAAAGGATAATGAATGGTCTAAAAGTAATTAGGTTGAGGTAAGATGTAGTTTAGATAAGCCTCAGCTAAATCAACCTTTTCTTCCAAATGTTTCACATAATTATATTGTTTAAGCTAGATTCAAATTAGTAACTTCAAAAATTTCATGAATGTACAGTTCTTGAATTCTAAAGTGCAAAATCTCAAACAAGGAGCCTGAATCTTTGTATTAAACAGCTCGGAAAATCTCCTAGCTTTACATCACTCCTATTAAATCATCTATATATAATTGAAAGGAGAAATTATAAAGCTATCAGAACTACAAACTGTATGAAAGGAAATTTTTTTTGTTGTTGCAATAACTCAACTTGGAAAATCAAATTTGAAGTAACCTAGATCTTTTCCATGATGCAGAATCCATCCTCAGTGGATCTTAATTTCCACTTATAGGATCATCAAACTGAGAAATATGTCTCAATTTTTTTCTAATGTTTGTATTTACATATATAATAAGATCCTATGTTCTAAAAATGAACCATTTATGGAGAAAATGCCTAAATTGTTGGCACTATGCTAAATAGCTACACTTTCACCAAATTCTGAACTCAATTATTATGCATCAATCTTCCTGAAAGTGCAGCAACAAGTGCTGCTCTGAAATTTGGATCCTTGGTCAATGAACTAGCCATCTGTTCCACCAAAACATTAGGTACTTGTTCAGGTGAATTAGCCTTCGGTTTTGTTGCAATCTTGGACTCATTGTTGTTGTTGTTGGGCTTGGATTTTGTCAAGTCCAGAGTAACTGTTGGTGCAGAAGAGCTAACAGATGCCGAGCAAGGTACCGAACCTATGGTCATACACCGGTTCGAGCCGGATGTCGCCTCCATCTGAGAAGGGAGCGGGTGGTTGTGCTCGCCCTCGTAAGTTGCAACCAGCACAGATTGATCCTCAACACTTCTTTGCACCTGAATCAAACCAAGCAAAAACAAAACTGACTTAGATTGTGATTAAGCTCCTATAATAACACATATTCAAACACAATTTTTGTTACTTTTCCTTGGAAAGTTAGTTGGATTTACCTTCTTTTTCACAGGACAGCTTGGAGCAAAAGAGCACTTGAAATATGCTCTTGGAGAAGGGTTATCTCTTGTAACTTTCTGTCCATATTTTCTCCATTGGTATCCATCTTTCACAATCTGAAAAAACACACAAAAATAACAAAGCCTATCAATAATTGCACAAAAATCATTCATATTCATAATATTACTAAATTAAGGTCGGCTACACAGATCAAACGACACTGTAACAAGGGTAAAGAATCTTACAAGGCTAGTATCGGATGCTTCGGTCCTAACATAAACTCTAGAGGTCTTAGCCTTGATTGCTTCTTCCCTTGGCTTCTTGCACGATTCTTCGTCGGTCGAGCTGCTCTCGGAGTTCCCATTGTTGGATGCCAATGCCATTGGATCACAGTTGTTGTTGCTGCTCTCAGATTTCCTCTTTTTCGATGAAGGGCTAAGCTCCTTCTCAGGATTCTTCCTCATGTATTCCATCAAGTGGTTCCTCAAAGTGTTGTAATTCTCACAAACCACAGAGAGCATTTCAGCCAATTTCTTGTTTTCTGCAGTCACACGCTTCAGTTCCTCTTCCAAGAAACCAGTATTTGACTGAAAATAGCAACACAAATTGGATCATTCATTGAGTTCTAATCATAAAACATAGGAAGCGTTTCAGGTATACCATGGTTTACGGTCATCCAGTGATCTTATCCGTTGATTTCAATGAGAGAAGTAATTCACGTATTAAAAACCATTGAAATCAACGATTAATCGGTATACCTGAAACGCTTCCTAAACCATATACATAACTGCCACAATTTACATGTTTACTTCCATAAATCAAGTTTATGAGTTGAGTTTTATGTAAAACTCTTTTTGAGTTTGATAACCTTATCTTATTATATTTGGACTAAGAACAACACAAAACCAATCATTCTAATTAGAAGCCACAAAGAAAGAAGATCTATTCTGCATATTCCAAGTCTTGAAAATCAATTGTTCTAGATTGTTTTGCTAATAGATGAATTTACTAAACTAACCTCTTCTTCTTTCAAAGGAACCATGGACAACCCCAATGAGAAAAGATTGCTTTCAACCTGTTTCTTCTGAAATCAAACACATAACAAGAAACACAGAGAATTAGTCTCCATCTATCTGAAGACATTGTTCTGACCAAATCACTTCACATATGAATCATAATACTTACTGGAACTTCCTCATGAACTCTATGATGATGATGATGAGGGTTAATGTTGAGATCCAAGGAAGTGTTAATCCATGAAGAACAATCCATAGCTGTCAAAATCTATCAAATTCAAACAAAGTAGAACAACTTTTTTCCCCAAATAATAAGAAATAGCAAAGAGCTGTTAGAGACCAAGATGAGGAATATTGAAGTATTGAAGAGTGAACCAATTGAGACTAACACAAAGAACAAGTATATGTGTATATATATATAGAGATAGAGAAAGAGAGAAAAAGGGTATTAAACTATTAATAATAAGGTAATAAGGTATCACTTTTTTCAATGAATGAATCCAAGTTGAAGAAGGAAACTGAGTGGAAAGACCACACATGGGGAAATATATCCAACCACTTGCTTATAATTAATTAAATAGCTGGCAATGGCAATGTACAAAGAAACTGGTCCACTTCCTTTACTTATTTATTCAATTCAATTTTGGTCTTTTATTTATTTATTTATTTATCCCATTATATTTTCTTCTTCATTTTTCTTTCTATTTTAATACATAGCCAATGAAACTAGATAAGGAGACGTACGTGTCAATCCATCTATTATTTTATATCAAATAATATTGTAGGATAGGATATTGTTATATATCAATTATTATTATTATATATTTTATATTTTAATATCTATTTTATATTAGTAGGTGGCTAATTATAATACATTTACACTAAAAACTAGTTACAAATTTGCTATTATATATATATATATATATATATATATATATATATATAGAAATAATATTTAATATGTTAAAAAAATTTATTATATTATAAATAATTTGATTATTGTTTATTGCAGATTTAATAATTTTATTATATATAATAGGTAATTCAATTGAAGAGGCTTTATAATTTTATTAGGATGGATTTAATTATTCCTATAATTAATGATTTAATATGTTTATATTGTATGCATGCATGTATAATGAATTGAATTATCGAAAGTGGAAAGAAAGAGCATATATATATGATAGCAATATGACGGACAGAATTATATTCTTGGTAGAATAAAAACAATGGAAATGAATTTATATTTTTCAAGTCAAATACACACACCTCTCTGGCTCTCTCTATCAATAATAATGATTTGAGAATTCAAAACCCATATAAGTATGGCATTTACAATTAATACATTAAAATTTTGAATAGGTATTACGACTCTAATTTTGTTTTAGATTTAGCTATTATTTATATATATATACTGAATGATTTTTTTTTAAAATACAATATTATCATATAACAACAACATATGTATATATGTATTTATATGTCTTTTAATATGGAAAATAAAAAATAAATAAAAATGAATATTTTATATTAATTAGTCTAATTCATTAAAACTACTTTTCACATAATCGTTAGTATATATTTGAAAAAAAAATAATATGTACACAAAATACGAATATTCATTGAAAATAATAGAAACAAATTAAGATGATGCTAGTTGGGAGAGTTGGAGTGACTAGAAAACCTAGAAGTTCTTTATTGACCAAGCTATCTTGTCGTCTTCTTTTACTTAGTTATTTTTAGTATATTCTCTAAAATTTAAGTATTTATTATTATTATTAATAAAACATATTAGTGGGTGTTCTATTGTGTATGTATGTGGACCCCTTCATTCTTTGTTTACACGTTTACTATTTCAAACATTTTCCACGTTGCATTGCATGAATTATATAATTAGAGATTAGAGATATACCTTTTATTTTTTCCTCATCATACATAACTATTGACTTCTCTATACTTTACTTTTTACCTTATACGCGTCATATACATACATACTTTTGCCATAATCTTTGTCGACACCCAATTTATTTATGTTTTTAAATGGAAAAAAACCACCGATTTTATTTATGTATTAATATAATATTCTAATAAATATACCACGTTTTTATTCATTCTTATTCTTAATAATTGGATAAAAGCTACTTGTATAGTTGTATACACTATATATATTTTAAGAAAATGTAAAATTAATAATTGACTAAAAGTAAATACTTTTATACGATTATTTAATTAGATTTATATATATATATATATATAGATAATTTTTTAAATAATAAATTTAAACTTAAATATTTTTACTGACAAGGAAAATAAAAATTAATTATTTGTATAAATTTTTGTTACTGATAATATATGAAAATTATTTTTTTAATAATACAACAATAATACGTATTTAAATAATGGTATGACAATTTTGCTATGTATAAGAATTAAATTAAATTATTATATTTAAAATATTGGACGTGGAGCTGAAAGGAACCAGAAGATGAGAAAATTATTAGGTTACTGAAATATGCCTCTATTGAACTTGACTTCTAACACGACTTCCACGCGAAAATTCAAGCAATTGAGTTTTTTTTTTTTCTCCCCTTTTCATTGGTCGAGGCTTTTCTTTATTCATGCATAGCCATATGGTTTCTTCCTTCCTTTCTTGTGGGCACATTTAAAGCTAATAATAATGGAAAATGAAAATATATGTTATAATATTAATTAATTAAGCTGACATTCATGATATTCTACATTAATATTCTATGAAATTAAATATATTTTAATTTTTTTTATATACACATTTATTTTATTATGTTGAATTCCAATTTTTTTCATATATATGTAACATATTATATAATTTATGTAACTAATTTCATCAATTATAAGTAAATTTAATTGATCGTGTTTAAATTTTTACGTGGAAAAATTGCAATTTACTGATGAATAAGAAGAAGAAGGGAACTAACTGCTGCAATGTCGGCCATTTTTAACAAGTAATAAAAACTACTAATTGTTATTTATTTTGCCGGGAAAAAAAAAGAAGAAAGAAAAAAAAAGATAGAGAATGAATCTTACATAAAAGTCAAACACCGACAGGACACCATGACTTATCTACAGGAGTTGTTAACCCAATTAAAGTCAGACTCATTCGTGCTTACACATTAGACATTGTCTTCATTCGAGTAAAAATATTTTTTACTTTTATGATTAGTAGTGAAAATGTGTAAATTTCTTAATCCCAAATAAAATGTTAAATTGATAAGAAGAGATTAGTATTTGAAAGAGTAGTGTTAGGTAATTAATATAGAATATCAGTCAATAATTAGTAAATAATAAAGAAATACAACATATTAAAATCGTATAAAAATCACTACAATATTTTCCACATATGGTAGTGGTTTTTTAGCCATTAAGTGGCGGTTCTAAACCGTCGCTAAAATCGCCATTAAATTCGATAGTCACACGTTCGTTTAGCGACAGTTTTACGAAAAAGTCCGCTAAACACCCTAACAAACTATAGAACCGCACTTGTTTAGTGGCTGTTTTGCTATATCCACCGCTAAACCAAAAAATTACCGGCTCATTCAAAGAACCGCCATTAATGATTGATTAACGACGATTTTAGAAAAGCACCGTGAAAAAATCGCTAGCATCTAACGGAAATGTTGTAGTGAATTGTTTATTCGAATAGAAGAAAATTGATCATATAAAATAGTTAGAAGACATGTCATTTGAAATAATAGAAAATATATCATCTAAAATAATAGAAAATAATAGATCATTCAAAATGATATATGATTAATTCAATGACAGTAATGAATGAAATGAATCTGTAACGTAATATTGTATTTATGGATAGTATTGTAATTGACTATTAGTTAGTGGTTGTTGGTTAGATTATTATAGAGAATTGATTTTCCTTTTAAATAGTAGATTCGGTTAGATAGTTTGAATATATATATATATATATATCAGTCAGAAATAGTTAGAGCAATTATGCAGAATAAACATTCATTCTTTCAGTGCAATGAGAATTACATTTTCTCTGCTTCAATTCTCTCATCTCACATCTACTTTCATAGCTTGAAGAACACACGAATCACGCTTTTCCACATGGTGCGGTGAGCGTGGATTCCTTCAGGCTAGGAGAATTTGACTGCAACAAATTGCACGATGCAAATAATCTTGCTCTTTCTTTTAGACCTAGGTTTTCTTCTCAAATCCAGTTTTCTTTCCTTTTTCTTCGCTCTCTCTTTTAGCTCATCCGACAGAGATTGATGAGAGCTTGTAACTTTTTAACACAACGTTGAAAACTACAAGTGTTCCGATCAACGAGCAGGAAGAGAAAAGCTCGATTCCTTAAGATCTATGCAATTAGTCGTTCATTCATGGCGGATCACAATTCAATAAATCAAACTCCTGGTAACAACAACTCAATCAATCAAAATAGTGGAATGCAGATAGACGTCAACACACTAGCAAGCTTGCTTAATCAGTTAAGCACATTGCAGTCTCAGATCTCCAAAGGCAATCCGATGCAGGATTTGACAAGCCCCTATTTCATCCATCCTGGCGAAAATCCAGGTACTCCTAACATTCAAGAGAAGTTAACTGTTAGTAATTATGGTGATTGGAGCAAGGATATGCTTACCGCTTTGCGTTCGAAAAATAAGCTAAAATTTCTTGATGGTACAATTAAAAAACCTGAGAGTTCTGATGTGATGTATGATGCTTGGGAACGTTGTAATAGCTACATTCTGTCTTGGATCAATAATTCACTAAGTCCTGGGATCAAGCAAAGTGTTGCTTGGCACAATTTGGCTGAAGATTTGTGGAATGATCTAAAACATCGTTACTATAAGGGTGATAGATTTCGCATTGCTGAACTTCATGAAGAGTTGTTTGGGGTAAAGCAAGGGGACTTGGATATCACTGATTATTTTACAAAATTGAAGCAGCTGTGGGAAGAGCTGAACAATTTTCGAGTGATTTCAAACTGTGTGAATTGTTCTTATCCTTGTCTGTGTGGTTTGTCTCGAATTCGGGACTATAGGGAAGAAGGTTATGTAATGCGGCTGCTGCGAGGATTAAATGAACAATACTCCACGGTTCGCTCTCAGATCATGTTGATGAATCCTTTGCCTAGTGTCAATGAAGTCTTTTCAATGCCAGCACAGCAGGAACGACAACTGAGCAATTCTGATGGCTCCAGAATTCTCATCACTAACACTGATGTTAAATCAGCTAGCATCCATGATACTTCAATTAACAATTTGAAGAGTAAAGGGCATGGGAAAGGCTCACAAGGCCGTGGCAGAGGAAAAATGATTTGCACTCACTGTGGCAAACAAGGACACACTGAGGATGTGTGTTATCGAAAGCATGACTTCCCACCTAATTACAGAAATAGACAACAGCAACATACCTCCATTAATCAATTTGGCACTGAGGAGAGGAATGAAAAACTGAGTGACTTGCTACCACAAACTTGTTACTCTAAGGAAAGCAATGACATGGTCAAGTCTGATTTCACAGTTGAGCAACGATTGGCTCTGCTTGATTTACTCAAAGGAAAGCATGCTCAGCATTTTTCTCATTCACCAAACCAGGTTCTGAGTGATTCAGTTCCAGCTACCTCCTCAGGTAATCTTATTTTGTTACAATTCAATGTCAAAATTTTGAGTTTATTACAACCAAAATCTGCACTATGGATCATTGATTCTGGTGCCACCAATCATGTCACCTTTAATCTAAATGATTTCCAAACTTTTCAGAAAATACCTCCCATTACAGTGAAGCTACCTGATGGTACTACAAAAATGAGTAACATCATTGGCACCATTGTATTTTCAGAAAATTTCTTTCTCACCAATGTGTTGTATTTACCTTCCTTCGATTTTAAACTGATTTCACTTTCAAAAATCACTTGCAATTTAAATTGCCAATTGCTTATCAATGATGAATGTTGTGAGATACAGGACAAATGCACATTGAAGAGGATTGGGATAGCTAAGTGCGGTGAAGGCCTTTATACCATGAATAGATCTCCTGCAAATTTATCTAGGCATTCCTTAAGGGACAGTCACATTATTGCATCACACAATAGCACTTCTTATGTCATCAATAACATATGGCATCTTAGGCTAGGACATGTACCTATGCATAGATTAGCCATTCTTAAAAAAGATTTTCCTTTCATAGACTATAGTGATGATGACTCTCCTTGTGATTCTTGTCATTTTGCTAAACAAAAACGCTTGGCTTTTGATTACAACACTACCTTAGTAAAGGAATGTTTTGATTTGATCCATATTGACATTTGGGGTCCTATTTCATTTCCTTCCACAGAGGGTCATAAATATTTTTTAACTGTGGTGGATGCAAAAAGTAGATTTACATGGGTGTTCTTTATGAAACAAAAATCAGAGGCTTCAACTCTTGTCCAAAATTTTGTTCAACATGTTAAAGTCCAATTTGATAAACAAGTGAAACGCATTCGAACAGATAACGGGCCTGAATTTCTCATGAAATCTTTTTTTGACAGCACTGGAATTTTGCATGAAACTTCATGTGTGGAGACACCTGAGCAGAATGGTGTTGTTGAGCGCAAACACCAACACATCTTAGAAGTGACTTGAGCACTTCTTTTTCAATCAGGTGTCGCTCACTATTTTTGGCATTTTGCTGCAGCTTATGTAGTTCATATAATCAATCGTTTGCCTAGTTCTATTTTAAACAACATAAGTCCTTTTAAAATTCTGCATAATCAACTACCTGACTTATCCAATATCAAGGTTTTCAGCTGCTTAGCCTTTGTTTCCACCTTAACCAATTCAAGAAAAAAATTAGATCCTCGAGCTTGCAAAGGTGCTTTTCTAGGATTTAAATCAGGAACTAAAGGATTTCGGGTAATTGATATGCACTCAAAAGAAATTGTTATTTCTAGAAATGTACAATTCTTTGAAAATCACTTTCCCTTTTCAAAATCCAATTTTCATGCCTTGCCTGCACCATCTACGGCCTTGCCTCCTCCCATTGAAATTTTTGCATATGACACCTCTTGGAATTCATCTCATACATCATCACCTCCTCATGCTTCTGCATCACCATCTCATACACCATTTTTTGATCCTCCATCTGCATCTTCATCTCATGCTTCCTCATCTAGTACAACTTCTGCATCATCATCTCAGCATCATGCTGAACCTGCTGCACCCCCTCTTCGAAGGTCATCTAGAATAAGAGCCCCTCCCCTTATTTACAAGATTATCATTGTATGATGGCCAGCACCTCTCCTAGCACCAATTCTGGTAAGCTATATCATTTCTCTCAACAATTTTCTTATGATAAGCTCAGTTCAAATTACAAATCTTTTTCTCTAACCGTTTTGCAAAATTCAGTACCTAGCTCGTATGAGGCAGCTGCTGAGCATGCTTGCTGGAGACAAGCCATTCAGAGTGAATTGGATGCTTTGGCCCAAAATCACACTTGGTCCTTAGTTGCCCTACCGAAAGGTAAAAAGGCGGTGGGGTGTAAGTGGGTATTCCAAGTAAAATTCAATCCCGATGGCTCCACTGAAAGACACAAGGCTCGCTTGGTAGCCAAAGGTTTTACTCAGGTGCAAGGAGCTGATTATGGTGACACTTTCAGCCCTGTGGTAAGAATGACCACATTAAGAGTGATGCTTGCACTTGCAGCAGCAAAGAAGTGGCATTTGAAACAACTAGATGTTACCACTGCATTTTTGCATGGGGACCTTGACAAGGAAGTCTATATGAAACCTCCACCGGGACTGTCCATTTCTCAACCTGGACTGGTTTGCAAACTTCACAAATCTCTTTACGGCTTAAAACAGGCTAGCCGTCAGTGGAATTTGAAGCTTTCTCACACCTTAATTGCTGCTGGTTATCAAAGATGTGAAGATGATCACTCTCTGTACATTCACCGTAGCCAAACTGGTTTCACAGCCATTTTAATTTATGTTGATGATCTGGTCTTAACTGGAGATGATCTTCCTGAAATCAACAGAGTGAAGCAAATACTGGATTCAAATTTCAAAATCAAAGATCTTGGGAACCTTAGATATTTTTTGGGGATGGAGGTTGCACGTTCTCCTTCGGGCATTCATATTTACCAACGCAAATATGTCACTGATCTCCTCAATGATTATGGCTATCTAGATTGCAAACCTCTTAGCACTCCGATCGACTACACCCAAAAGCTCTCCAAAGAATCCGGTGATCCATTACCAGACACCAATGTGTATAGGTAATTGGTGGGGCGTCTTCTCTACCTCACTAACACTCGACCAGACATCTCCTTCGCAGTTAGTTGTTTGAGCTAGTTTCTTGATTGTGCTACTTCTACTCATCTACGAGCAGCTTTTCAGGTTCTTCGTTACTTAAAGGCCAAACCATCTCTGGGCCTCTTCTTCTCTTCTTCTTCTTCTGATCTTCATATTTCTGGTTTTGCTGATGCAGATTGAGCAACTTGTGGAGATACACGACGCTCTGTTTCTGGTTATTGCTTTTTGCTCGGTAATTCCTTGATTAGTTGGAAAAGCAAAAAACAATCCACAGTCGCCAAGTCCTCTGCTGAAGCTGAATATTGCTCATTAGCTTCGGCCACAACTGAGGCTTGTTGGTTATCCTTTCTCATGAAGTTTTTTGGTTTTCCCTTGCAACGTCCCATTAGCTTGTATTGTGACAATCAGTCCGCCATACACATCGTTAACAACCCCATCTTCCATGAGCGTACTAAACACATTGAAGTTGACTGCCACATCACAAGGGAAAAACATCTCTCTGGCCTTACTCACCTCATGCCTGTATCATCTCAGGATCAACTAGCAGATTTTTTGACCGAAGCCTTACCGCCTGGTCCATTTTCTACAAACGTTTGCAAGCTTGGATTATTTGATATCTATAATCCTAGCTTGAGGGAGGGTGTAACGTAACATTATATTTATGGATAGTATTGTAATTGACTATTAGTTAGTGCCTGTTAGTTAGATTATTGATAGAGAATTGATTTAGAATTGATTTTCCTTTTAAATAGCAAACTCGGTTAGATAGTTTGAATATATATATATAGCAGAAATAGTTAGAGCAATTATATAGATAAACATTCATTCTTTCAGTGCAATGAGAATTATATTTTTTGTGCCTCAATTCTCTCATCTCACTTCTATTTTCATAGCTTGAAGAACACATGAATCACGCTTTTCCTCAAAACTATTTGTTAATTATTGATTAAAAATATATTAACTAGCAATATTTTTTCTATTCAAAATTTTAGGTTGAAAATGGATATAAGAAGTTGATGGGTTTAGAGTTTGATTTTTTAGCATAAAATAAATAAAAATAGAAAAAATACATATATAAAATATTATATATACGACTCATTTTATTCGTTTAAGTTTTTAGAATAAATAATATATATCATCCTAGTATATCTATTTTTTTGATTGAATAAGTAAATTGAAATTAAGAATTAAGATTGATTTAATAATAATGTTACGAAATTAACTATTCTTAATCGGTTTAGAGAGATCAGACAGAATACTAGCTAGAGTACAATAATTGCTAAGATTTTAATACACTGAAAATATGATAATAACCATTAAATAATAGAGGCAGGTTAAAAGAAAAGGGAGAAAATAAAAAGGGCGTAATATCATCCTGCCTTTTAATTAAACTAACGAACAATATAATAAATATCTCGTGATTAAATTCTTAATTAATCTTACTAAACTTGTTTATTAAATTAACCTCTTTTCGTCACGTTATTAATTCCTCCTTTAATATTGGAATATTAATTATAGTGTATATCATTTAGTTATATTAGCTCAGCAGGCTGATGATATATAGCACATTCCAATAATTTAAGTTATAATTTAGCACATGCTTATTGTTGCAAAACTTTTGAGCCTTTTATATTTCAGCATTATTTGATATAATTAATCTAAAATATGGCAGTGAACCTATATATATATATATAAAAAGTCACCATGACCATAAAAAAGATCTTAACAAGATTGAAGAGGCAATTTCTGTAGTAGTTGTTTTCACATTTCAATAAAATATAAAAATTGGCGTCAGAAAAAGATTGTGGGGAACATGTGTATTATTTCATATTCTCTTGATAATAGTAAAATATTTAAAATTAAACGAGAATAGTAGTAGGTAACTATACTGCTTATTTTTCTTTAAGCCATCATCAAAATATAAAATGATGAATATTGCTGCTTTTCTTTTTTCTAAAAAATGCGATAAAATATAGGAGCCGAAAAATATTGAGTTGACCACATGTTTGACCCAACTATTTTACAAAGAATTTAATTTTTACGCAAAATTACTGTAAAGGAATTTTACAAAAATAATTAATTATTTTTTATTACATCAACAAATAAAAATATGTAATTTTTAAATTTATTTCTAAAATTTTATTTAAACATATGTAGCTTCGAAATTAAATTATTTTTATGAATAAAAAATATCTTATGAAGATACATTTCAATTAGGGATAGCAATGGATAGAGTATAATTTAGACTCAACCCTAATCATATCTACATGTTATTTTTTTTTATTAAAATTTAATCCTACCCTACCCACGGATTTATAACATGCCAATCTCACACTGCCAACCCACGAATATTAAACGCTATATGTGGGTTTTAAAAAATATAATATTTATAAATTATTATATAGAATTGATTTTTATGTAAATAAAATTGTTAAATTTTCAATTAAATATTGATTTAGTGCTTAATGAATTTTTATATTATTAAAAAAAATTTTGTTCGACACTCATTCCTAACATATGTTTACTATGATATAATATATATACATATAATGCGAGTTGATTAGATAAGGTTGAGTCTCAATTCAAACTCTTTCTGCTCCGCCCTAAATCCTACCCACTAAATTGGATCATATTAACTATCGACGAATAAAATTATTATTATCACCTAGTAATCTCAATATAAGTGACCGGTATATATATATATATATATATATATATATATATATATATATATATATATTTTGCTGT
>JASCZI010000359.1:0-14354 GCA_036250425.1 Stylosanthes scabra
CAGGGTGGGGCACACTAACCTCATGTTCCACATATATATGGAACTCTTCAGAAAGCCCAAAGTTTCTCAACACATTCTCCCGCATAGCATTTATCTCTTTATCCCCTAGTAGGCGATACAGCCCAGACTCTAGATTATCATCTGCTACATCCAACCAGTGCAACTTCTTCTCAGTCTTGTAGCCTAACTCATCTTCCAACAGCTTTACCAAGTCCAAAAAATTCACTAAGTCGAGATCCATCCGGTCAAACTTCTCCACGGAGCCACCTTCGTACACCAGCATCCCATCCGCATTCCGCACCAAACTTCCACCAACGTGGAAAACAGGCACCGCAAAAACGGTTTCCATCTGCATCATTCACAACAAAAGCCTGAGTGAGAAAACCCTAAGCCCGATAGGACCCCCTCAGCGTAAAAAATAGAAATAAAAAAGCTTCCTCCAAGCCACATTGCCGATTACAAGCTACCTATTGCATGCAACTGGATTTACGCAGGCAATCGGGTGATACCGCCCACATAGTAGAAGGCAGAACAAGTCAGAACACACTAACCTTTCCTCTGATCGGCGATCGTTGGCAACAATCAGCTGCCTCCGGCCGGATAGCGCCTTCGAACCTCTCACTGCGTGCGACCTCTACGTTGAAAGCAAGTGGGTTTACTTGGAACAGAGGGAATGGAAGCGTCTTCGTCAAGTGTTTGGGCAGGGCGTAAATAATGGGAGTAGCTGGGGGTTCTTAGGTAATGAGTTGGGGACACCATATTAACGGCGTCGTTTTGGTGCTGCCCCAACAAGGTTGTCCAGCATGGCAACGTTATGCCAGCTAGCCTCCGTTTCCTGCCACATCAGCCTCTTCCGTTACGTGTTTCGTCTTCAGTTTAACAGAGGGCTCTACGTGTCGTGTTTTTAAAACGGTGAGGGACTTGGGGGTATTTCACAGAGGTGGAGGTCAATTTCGTCCAAATTTTAAAAGGTCGGGGACGGTTTTGTCCTTTTTCCTATGTTTTATTATTCCTCAGTAGTTATGTTATGTCCCCATAAAACAACACTAATATATAATAACAACAAAACTTATAATTCACCAACCTCTAAATCTTTCTCTAATCAAGAATATACAAATTTGAAAATCCAGCAGCTAATAATAAGACTTCACATGAAATAATGGTGTAGGTACAGAGACAGATATAACATATAGCAGCTAGCTAGGTGTATGATTATTTAAACATGAACGTTTCTTCAACAGTGAGTGTGTGTGTTGCCTAAACACCTATCTTACCCTCATTTAATTATAATTAGATGATCAAATAGCACAATTCGGATACAAATAGCATAATTCGACCACAGATAAAAATAAAAAATAAAAAAAGGAAGGGCTGATGAGTAAGCACTAATGTATGTCCACCGTTCACGAGCTTTGGCTATGAAGTGCGTAGAGTAATCTGGACCGTCCAATATTATAATTCTTATTACAAAAAGCTTAGCTACGGTGAAGTCAAAGACGACGTCGTTTTGGTTGAGTCAGAGAAAGAACCCTCTTCGCTGGAGATTCCCTTGGTGCGGCGCTGCTTCTCCACCTTCAACATCAGATCGTGGAGTCCAATCGCCGGCATCTTGTACAACGCCGGGAAGTACGACTCGTCCACCACCCTAGCGCCCACGTTCAACACCCCCTGGAATCTCCCTGACTGGCGGCGCACCTGGACGGCGCTGAAGCAAGGCTTCATGGCGGGCTCTACATTCGAGAGGATATTGCTCACCAGGATCCTCACCGTTCCGATGAGATGGTCGTTGAAAGTCCCGGCGGCATAGATCGCCACGGAAAATCCCGAAATTACGCTGGCGAGGTACTCCGGCGTGACTCGGAAGAGGAAGGTGTCGTTCCAGGTAGGGTTCTTGCCGCCGATCTGGTCGAGCTGTGTTCGGAGCTTGTTGGAGGGATCTTTCCATATCAACACGTAAGTTTTGAGACTCCGAATTGTATTCTTAGGTCCTTCTAGATTTTGTGCTGAAATCAAGCTGATCTCCAATACTTTCGCCTCCGTCCACGATCCCATCCTCTCTCTCTCTCTCTCTCCGCCGCCGCGCCGCCCGCCTTGTATTATCTCTGATCTTGTTTCAATAATCTTATTAGCCGCCAAGAAAGAACCCTGCCTACATTGTTAATTATATAATTAATTTCATGTAATTGTTAGTTAATTAGCTAGTCAGTAGCCAGTTAGAGAGGTGCACTAAGGTTAGCTGTAAAATAACTATATTAGGGTTCATGTGAGGTTATAACTTGCAAGACAGAGCGGGCCTAGCTAGTAGCTACTTTGCTAGTTGAACTACCAAACGCAAGGCCAACCGCTAAACCATTAACATGAACCTAATTAAAGACAACTAAGGCATACACATTAACAATTAATTATATAGCTGAATGCTAATTCATTGTTTAGTGCTCACGTACAAGTCACATCTGAAATGTGTATGTGTTGGTTAGTTTGTTTATAAATGGAACCTTCAAAAATAGATACATATATATTATACATATTATTAGTTAATTAACTTAATTCCCAAGTGATAATCAGCTCTTCTGGTTATTGGTTATTAGTTTCTTAATAATGGGTGAAGAACTTGTGTCTTTATCCGAATCCAAAACAAATTAAGGCATCATCCATGCTAATTAATTAAATATGAGGAGTCTATTGATGAGAGTCACGGATTGTGACATAATAGGTGCATTATATATTATGGACTGATGATGCGTGAAATAATTAAAATTTTGGTTAAAATGGATCTGTTTTGATTTTTGAATGAACTATGTATTTCTCCGTAAGTCTAATATTGAGAAATTAAAGAACCGGGCTTAAGTGTACCTAAAATTTCAAGGATATAGTTTGATAATCAAGAGTTATCTTGGATTTTAAGGAGAATGTTTTAATTTTTTGATATGTAAGGAGAATGTTTTATATTAACATTGAAGGCATTGAAAAAATATCAACAATTTCCCATCACTTGACTTATGAGTTTAATAACCTACATTATTATAACCACAGTTCATTTCTTAAACAGAATGTTATGATATTGATTGACTACATATATATAGGTTTAAGGAATTGAACAACCTAACGAAAGAAATCTTAGAATCAAGTAATTCTAAGAGTTTTTAAAATTACATAAGGAAAAGCACTCATAACATTATAACTTTATGATTTATGCATTATTATTACTGATTCATCAAAAAGTGGAATTAAAATTTAATTTAAATCTCATCAACACTTATTTTAATGGACAAATAAACTAATCATTCAATCCACTTAAGTTGGTTAGCATAAATTAACTTGTTATATTATAATTTGGGTGGATTTATTCATATTCACGGACGTTGTCCGATGTGAGGTTAGCCATATATGGGAATATATATATAGTAGTCAATTAGGTCTTCATTCACCAAAAACAGCATTATATATGTATTGGCCTCTCTACTCTCTAGGAGCACGACTTATAATAGAACACACTTTTTGTCCTTCATATTTATTTAAGGATTTTCCAAATGTATGTACTCAATAATGGTTCAAAAATGCCTTGTAATGTACTATTAGTTTAACTATTACCATCATCGCAAGTTATAGACTTGTCGATATATCGTATCATTATTAATATTCTTCTAACCAACCAATAAAAATTCAATAAATATTAATAAAAATAATTAAAATATTCTGTTTTTAAATAATAAAGTAAATCTAATTAAGCAAAAGTTTGACTTTTCTAACAAACTTAATTACTTTGCTTAATTATTTTTACTGTATTAATAAAAAAATATAAAATTAACTGATGATTATATTTTTTTTAAATACTTTTTTTTGATTTAAATCATCAATATAACATTTTCAAGAGGTTTTTCACATGTTGATGTAGTTAGATGTTAGTATAGTATATCTATACATAAACTATACCTCACCTTCTTTAACAATAATGCAACTCGTATTAATTTTGTCTTTAGTCACGTCCTGGCATTTGCCGACACATAATAATTGAGCTAATTAAGGGAATGCAACCCACCACAGGGAATGCAACCCACCACATGCATCTTATTCGTTTAAAATTTTTGAAGAAATTCTTCATCATCATCAGTAATCTAAAAGCTACACATTGTCCTCTATAAATTAGCGAAGCATGGTGTTGGACATTAACTATTGACATAATGGGAAGTAGTGAAGCATCTAGTTACTTTCCAATTTCAATTACATTATTGGTGTTAATTTCCGTAGCAGCTTTGGTCTCCGTTACAAATGCAGGAGACATAGTAGTTTATTGGGGACAAGACGGTAGAGAAGGTTCACTAAGTGCCACATGCAACTCTGGACTCTACAAAATTGTCAACATAGCATTCCTCTCTACGTTTGGAGGAGCCACTCAACCTCAACTTAACCTAGCAAACCATTGCAACCCCGCCTCAAACGGCTGCCTCAGTTTGAACAAAGACATACAAAATTGCCAGAAAAGAGGCATCTTACTCTTCATCTCCATCGGAGGCGGCGCCCCAGGCTACTCCTTGTCATCCTCCAACGACGCTACCAACCTAGCAAACTACATATGGAACAACTTTCTCAGTGGAAAATCCAACTCTAGACCTTTCGGTAATATTGTACTTGATGGTGTTGATTTTGACATAGAACTTGGCGGTGGTGCATCCTTCTATATCGTGCTGGCTAGAAGACTCTCCAATCTCAGCAAAGGTATGTAATTAGTTATCGAATTATGGTATTTTCACACCAAAATAAAAAAATCAGTGACTATACAATAATGACCGTATATAATATATATTAAAATACAAAATACATATTAAAAATGATAAAATTACACGTATATTTATGTATAAATATTCTAGTAGCTGATTTTGGTATACTTAAATATCGTATACCATTATTATGATTATATTATTCAAGTAACGTGAACCATGGATGTAAGGTGGACGGAAAGTTTACCTAAGCGGTGCACCACAGTGTCCGTTCCCAGATAAGCAGATGAATGGGGCATTGTCTACGGGGTTATTTGACTATGTTTGGATACAGTTTTACAACAATGGTCCTTGTGAGTTTGATGCCAAGAATCCCATAAAGTTCCAGAGGTCGTGGAACCAGTGGACGTCATCCATAAGGGCAGGGAAGTTGTATGTTGGGTTTCCGGCGTCGCCATCGAAGTCGGCGGCGGGGAGTGGGTATGTAGCACCACAGGTGATGATGAATCAAGTGTTGCCTTTTGTTCAGAAATCAAGCATGTATGGAGGAGTGATGCTATGGGACAGGTTCCATGATCTTCAAACAGGGTATAGTAGGAATATCAAGCCCAGTGTTTAATCATTAATGTCTTCCTTTCAAATTCCCTTCAACACTCATCCATTTTCTGTCTTCCAGTTGTGCATGCTATTGTTGTAGTTGTTTGAATTATATGGTATAAGTCATGCATCAAGCTAATAATAAATGTGTGTGTTTCAATTCTTATATATTTCCAGTTAATTCTAATGGGTAGTTGTATAAATTGATGAAGGGGAATATTAGAAGTCACTACCTCAAAAGGATTTAGTTAATTATTAGTATTAGTAAACAATAGAAACAATTCTATTTGCACACCAAAATCAGCTATTAAATCAGTAACTAGCGTATAATATATATTAAAGTATAAAATACATATATAATTTAATTTATTTTTAATATGTATTTTGTATTTCAATATATATTATATTTTAGTGGCTGATTTAAGTATACACCTTAACGTTACTCAAAAAATATTACCTAATATTATTCATGTTGAAAAATAATTTTATCATTTTAATTTCTAATTGATAATGTCATTTTTTATTATATATAACTCAGACTTTTTATAAAATCTTGTATAAAAAATCAAATCACGAAGATAAAAGCTAGGTAATCAAGATTATTATTACGAAGCGAATATTTTTTAGTGTAAAAAAAAGTTATTTAATATTTGTTAAAAAATAACGTAAAAATAAGAGAGAAAAAAGGATTAACCACATGAATTTTTTTTTTCTATTTTAGAAAAGAAAAATGCTAAGATTAACTCAAATTTAAGAGAAATGGAAAGTATAAGCTAAGAAAACAATTTAAGTAAATTTCAGCTTGTCTCCCAAGAATCAAGATATATATTCTTTATTCAAAACAGTAGTAGCGGTGCTAGCTACCGACATTCAACGTAGTAATTTATTATACGTAGGTAGTACAAGCTTGAACACGTACATCAACAATAACAACAACAACATAATTATTGAAATTACAGAAAATCGAAATAGTTTATGTTTTTTTGTCTAGTGAGAAATGAAAGAAGAACATGTAATTAATTAAGCATAGTGGAAAACGATGAATGCAATGAATCAATCAATAGGATGGAGGTCACAGTGTTGTTGAAGTGGGAAATGAGGGTGAGAAATGGAGCCATCGAGAATAGCCCTGGCCACAATCTTGTTAGCCGCTTCTGTGAAATGTATACCGTCCCAACTCACATAGTTTTCAGGGTCATCGCACGCACTGGCAGCCATGTTGCCGCACATTATTTTAGGTTCAAAGTTGTAATCACCGCCTCCATGACCACAACATGCTCTTGTGTTATGCTTCAACCCTGCATGCATTCATCATTCTTTACTCTTTACTCTTTACATACATATATATAGTTAACAATAAAAAAGGGTATGTAATGTAATAATTACGTACCATGAGATGTGGGATCTCGGAAGAGTTGTAATAGAGCAGAGTGGACATCCACATAAATGAGTGTAGCACCCACAAGATTTTCTCTGGTTGCTGTGAGTGTCTCCCTCAGTAGATTGTTGTAATCATCTACAATATCATTGTAGGAAACTATGCATCCAAACTCATCAACATCTGAAGGATCGTGAGGAAGCTCCACCAAGAAACCAGGATAACATCCCACTGGACCAAGATTGAATACCAAAAATGTTCGCCCTCCTTCTGCATATATCTCCTACAAATTTAAATAAATTTCATCACCATCAAGAAATAGCTGAAATTCAGGAGGAAACTGATTAACTAAACTAAACTAACCCTGATAGTGGCATCAATTTGAGACACAATCTGAGGAAGGGATTCCCTGAGGGAAGGTATACCGTAAGCTGAAACTTTGGAAGTGAAGTCATTTTGGCCAATATAGAAGGTATAAATGGATTTTGAAAATATATCTGGTGAAGGTAGATAGGAGTAAGCATCATTCTTGTTATTATTAGTTCCTTGAGCTTGTTCATAAAACTCAGAAACTATAGCTTTGAAGTGTTGGAGCTGCCTCAACTGGATGGCAAGGTGAAAGGGGCTAATGCCACCAACATCCAAAGAAGCAGTGGGCTCAAGAACAGTGGAAGCTGAAGATGCAAAGTTTGCACCGTGTCTGTAGTCTGATCCAATGGACTGCAGGTATGGACTCAGATACGGCAATCCAAGTCCTTGAGCTGCAACCAAATTAAACCAAGTAAGTTCAAACTCTTGCAACAAGTAATGGCAGATTATTGATTCAATAATTACCTAGAAAATCCAGAATGAGCCTTCCATCAGAGGATCTTCCAACTGGTTTCTTGAAGAAAGTCATACCAAAGGGACTAACCTGTGCAGGAAAGGCTGCATTGAAACCCCCTGTATCCGTATTTGAATCCCCAAAGTTGAATATTCCCTCAAACTCACACAATGAATCACTTGAACCAATCAAGGTACCAATCATCACCATCCAAACCCCCAATAAGAACTTCCACACTCTCCATGAAACACCAACACTATCCATTTTCATTACCCTCTCCCTCTCTCAAGTGATTCTTACAATAGAGGGAGACTCATCATATTGTTATATATATAATCTGCATTGCCACAGCTAGCAATTATTATGCTAATGTTGACAAATTAACAAACACATACCGCACATGAACCACCTACATCATTGATGGTAAAAGGCAGTTATTGTCTTGCTACAAACTCTAGTGTTTCCACGGAATCAAATTTTGTTAAAAAGGGGACATAGGTGAGTGGCTTTATTATAATTGTAATAATCGTGGACCATAATGATATGTATCTTCTATTTATGTATTGGAAGGTAAGTCATTCAGTTGTGTATGCTAACGCTGAGAACTTAGCAATAGCATTACAGTGGTTTCAGATTCTGTAGCTTTCGCTTATGTAACTGCACACCAGCAACAACTTGACTCTTGAACATCCATCACAATTTCAGAAGGATGGACTCATCACCTACTTTCATTTTTCATATAGATATACACACAGAAATTGAAGAAAGAGTTAAAAATTAATTTCTTATTAATGCGTGTGTCATAAATGATTGATGGTACATGTATTGACACATAATAAAAGTGAGACAGCAGAACATCCTGTTTCAACACTCTACACTTCACAATTCACAAGTATCTGTCTTGTTAATCTAGTTCTACACAAAACATTATGTAAACGTTAGCTAGCAGAACATTCTGACCATCGTTAACAAAGGCTTTCGGCTACTATACATGGTCATTATTCAAAGATCATTAAGTTAATTACAGGCATTTAGGAGAAGCATGGTTACAGCAAAGACACTTGGGCATTTGTGTATATTATAGTATTTCCTTAACTCCTCTTTCATCCCAAAGAGAGAAAACTGAAATCTATCCATGATTTGGATAGATTGCATTTGCTTCTAGAGGTATTCATGAGATGGAACCAATATTCAATTTAGGCGTCTTCTGCTTGACAAAGAAAGCCGATAGCACACTTTTGCTGCGACTGGGAACTTGGGGCGTCTCAGGCTGATTTCGATTGTCAAATGACCTGAAACCTGTCACTTGTTTGGAACCCTCAAATGCATCCTGCAGATACAAACCATCAGTAACTTCCTCATATAACTCCAATAGTCCAATGCATCTCACAATATTTTCCCAGTCTAACAGAATTACATAAAATGGAAAAAGAAGTTTCTTTTGTTTTTGTCATTAGAATAAATTATGCATCTCACTTTGATAAGTCATCCCATTAGTATGTTGGGATCATATCCATTTACAACTATATAAATATGATGAATAAGAAGAAGCAGTGTTTATCAGAACTATCACACTGCCAACCTGCTTTTGTAGATAAAGCTCAGTGTCCAAAAGCTATTAAATCCTTAACTGTCATCATTTTATTTCCAACATTCACAAATCATTTTGAACATACCGTAAGCAACTTATCAACTGAAGCAATAAACTTAATCCCTAAAAGCCATAGAAAGTCTTATTCCAGAAAAGTAAAAAACTATGCAACCTTAAACCTTTTGTGAAGTACTCAAGTCAACAATCCAAACAGTAGCACAAGATTTTATCCTAGAGCTTATAAAACAGCATTGCATGAAGATCAACAACTTTAAACACTCAACAAAAGCATTTCCTGAAGAATAAAACATTACCCTGCCCATGACACCCATTGTCTGGGTGGCTGTAGTATAATTAGGAATTCCATTTGGCATCCGTGTACTCTCTTCATTATCTACATGTAATTCAGAATCATGAGGAGCGCTGTTATTTCCACAGGAAAGGGAGGGAAAAAAAATCACACACCCTATTCAAGCGATCTATATAATATTCAGAGTTCCTAAGCATACCTAAAAGGTGAAAAACTCCAGATGTCTTGGCAGAAAAATTTGGTTCCTTCATGCTGCAAAAGTAGATGAGTTACAGGTGGAAAACATGTAAGAAAACACACTATAAACTAATCAACAGTATCCTTCAACTATGGACCACGGTCTTACTTTGTTGAAGAATGGGAAGACCGTTTTTTCAAGGTAGACTTAGTTTCTGATGCTAAATGCCATGAAAGGGTTTTTGCCACAGGAGTACCTACATACAATGATACACAATCAGAATACTAAGATGCTCACTTGCTATTAAACTTGATGAGGAAAGGAGGAAGGGTGGAGGACCAAACCTGAAGATTGAAGACGATTTCTGGTTTGAATTTGATTTTGTCTCGCCTCCATCTTGGCGCGTGGACTGAAATGTACTTTTTTATTGACATGATCTAGCTTACATTGTAAATGAATAAAAGAAAAAACAACAAAAAACAGAAAACAGAGAACCATAAGTAAAAGAAAAATATAAAGATCTTCCGTGTGAACAATTACTTCTAGAAGAAAAGAAAATTGGTAAATCCTACTTGGCAAAACATAGTGTTTATGGTGTCTAGGAATGAAAGCCAACAACTGCTGTTGCCGAAGACCTTCTTTTTCAGTGTAAATTTTGCATGTAATAAGCCTCTGCAGGTAACCAAATATTTGACATCAACTCCAATTGAAAGTGATTTGATTTGTTTGAACAAGGTATCTAAGAAAATGTTCAGTTACCTGATTCAAAGTAGATATCTTCAAGTCCATGGTGGAGACATCCGATGTTTGGTGCTCAAGAAGGTCGGTTAACTTGTAAGCAACGGTTCCAAGATGATCAACGGCATTAACAAGGGCTCTTACAGCATAATCTTTCAAGTTATCAAGCACCCTGATGATTTGTAAAGTAAAATATGGCTCAGGAGAAATTCATGCAGAAGCTCAACTTGAAACAACCAACCCTATTGTCCCTAGTTCCCTACTCCATGCTTTGAGATTAACAACCAAAAGAACTATAAGATACAGATTCATCCAATTAAGGATCCCATGATATCAGCATTATCAGAGTCACCAGTTTTAATCAAAGTTTGCTACTTTGTTATTAGAATTCTCTTTTTATTGACTTATGAAATGTTGCAAGTCAATAACCAATTGGCCTTTTAGAATAAACGAAATATGAATCCAATTAGCAGAGATAGATACTTACATTTGTTTGTGATCACTGTTGAGATAAGATTTTTCACAGTATTCGGCAGCAGAATAGAGTTGGGGCCTCAGGTTCTTCAGTTCCTGAAATAACCGTAATTATACTACAAGGTTCAGCACTCGGAATTGCATCTCAGATTGAAATAGAAAGAAAGATAGATCTGGTGAGGTATGAGTAGGAGCATGACCTGCAAGGCAAAGACGAAGTTCTTGCTTCGCTCCATTGTAGTGGTGCTCTGCTGCTCCATGACCATGATTATGGCTCCAAAGCTCAGCACAAAGAACTCTTAAGCATAAGATTAGTTGATTGAAGAACGGAACTGAAATGAAGAAATTAGAATGCAAGTAAGGAAAGAGTCAGTTGCAAGGGAAAGAAAGGAATATATTTTTAGCTTTCTTAGTTGTAACGACAGCCAGCATTCCAGCAATGCAATGCAAAAAGACGCCTCTGCCCCTTGTTTAGACGGCGATTGCACTTCTGCTCTTCAGATTGACTCTTGTTTTGTTTTCCCTTTACACCAAATCTTTCCCCCATTCTTACTCCTTACTTCAAACATGATAATAATAGATAATACTCCCATCGTTTTTCTTCATATGGAAAATTCTGATGCAGTGTTTGTCCCGAGGAGGAGAAGGGCATGGACGCTACCTAAACAATAGTGGTTTAATTGGAAATTGGAAATAGGTCTTGGTTTGTATTTCCATGCTATATAAAAAGTCATTGTGATTCCCAACTTGATAAGTTGAGAATCTTGAATAAACAATGGCATTATTTTAATTTAATCCAGCTAGAACAATGGCTTCATTTGTGACCACAACTTTCATTAAGGTAAGGTGCAGTGGTGCACTCACCAGTCAGGGTTTTTTTTATTCTTAAGACATGGGCTAAGATGGACTATGCCTAAGCCCAGAATGAATGCTATTATCCTACTCCTCTAATAAACAAAAAAAGGTGATTCATGTAATACTGTATTACCTGTAATTATAAAATTCTATGTATAAGGTTAACTAAATTAAAACTTACTAAGTCTGAAGGAGAAAAATTGTATTGAGGAAAAAATAGGAAAAAACGAAAGAGAAAAAAGACAGAGCATAGGTCCCAAGAGAATCTAAGGTGTCCTGAGTGGTCACAGTCACTAGTAATTATTGAGATTAAGTTCTTTTCTTCTGAAGCCTATCCCCTTGTCTTTGTCGTTGTCCCTTCTGGCTCCTTATCTTGGCTCTCTAATAAAAACGAGGGGCGAAAAGGGTAAAATCATAACCGAACCAATCATATATTTTCCCTCTTGATTTACTTTAATAATTCGGATTATCCACAACCTCACAAGAATCAAAGATAACACAAACACATATATTCTAATCTCATTCGCGCCAACAATGTTCACCTCCCTCCTTCATCAAATTGAAAACATAAATCACATTTTCGATGACCATGGCACTTGTTATCCATTCCCCGGAAGTGTTCATTGCCCCCAAATTTCCGTGTAATCCGAACCCTAACCCTATCAAATTCCACAGCTTTAAGCGCTGGGCAGTTGGGCCAAGTGCGAGAGGATTAAAAGCTTGTTGTGAAGTGAGGGATTGTGCGGTTTTGGATTTGGGAAGGAAAGAAGAAGAGGAGGAAAAGCAGAAGTATTACGTGAACATGGGATATGCCATCCGAACTCTGAGGGAAGATTTCCCCCAAATCTTCTTCAAGGAACCTAGCTTCGATGTCTATAGGTAATTTCCCTTTTAGCTTTCTCTCTCTGGTTTTGCATTTCATAGTGATTGGTTGCTGATTATAGTTACTTACAAGTTAGTTGTGATTTCCAATTTTAGAAAGTCCAGTTAGTTATTTCTGTTAGCTCACCAACTCAGTTAATGCAAGTTGATCATTTCTTCAAGTTACTTAGTCTTGATCACTTTTATAATTGTTATGACCAAATGGATGCTGGAATTATACTCATCTTTGTAACTAATCAGTAACCATCCCAGGATGTTAGATATGTTATGCTAAATTTTGCCATGACTTCTTGCAGGGATGATATTGTATTTAAAGATCCAATGAATACGTTTGTTGGCATCGAGAAATACAAATCGCTCTTGTGGGCATTACGATTTCATGGCAGAATATTTTTCCGAGCTTTGTGGGTTGACGTAATTAGCGTGTGGCAGCCTGTTGAGAATGTGATCATGGTCCGGTGGAGTGTTCATGGGATCCTGCAAATTCCATGGGAGAGTCGCGGTAGGTTTGATGGGACCTCTGAGTACAAACTTGACAGGAAAGGCAAGATTTATGAGCACCGGGTTGACAACATTGCCCCAAATACACCTCATCATAAGTTTAGAGTGCTAAGGGTGGAAGAATTGATTCAATCTATTGGCTGCCCCTCAACCCCAAAACCCACTTATTTTGAAACATCGTCATCTACAAATAGAACTTAATGTTGCTCAGTTTTGGTGTAATGGTGTAGACTGATGTTTATGTAAATATATTGAGCTAGATCTTTGGCATTTTGCTTGGCATATAAAAGCTAAGATTTGTCATTTGTAGTAGCTGGCTACATGGTGTGCTCAAGTCTATTGGCTCCACTATAGGATGCTTGTTGGATGCTGTAATTAGTAGAGTTAGAGAAGTCTTGTATGGTAGTAAGTTTGTATAATGCTATTGCAGGATCTCCCGCCTTGTATCTATAGATTCATATAAGCAAATTTTGTAGCATTATATCATGTGTTTACCAGTTAAGTTTATTAAATACGTGAACAATTTGGAAAATATTCTGTTCCAATTAGATTTTGAATAATCTTCTATCCATTTACACATGCAATTTGCTAGCTCATGTTAACTCGTCTGTTACTTTGTCAGTATCCAAGTTATGAAACGTTGACTCCTACCGGCATATGCAAGGTTGTGTTTAAAATATGGAGCAATATAAGCGTGTATTAAAACGAACAACTGCTACTACATTCAATACAAATATAAGCACAAACATACATATCAACGTAGGTGCCTCGAAAAAAATGTAAACACAGAAGTACATCATGGATGAACTGTATCCAGATTAACCATAAGTATTTAAGAATTCTAGACTTGGCCTTTTATGGATGAACTATATCCAGTTTGATCATCGTAGTACTTAGACCACAACATGACACCCCCATACTTTGTGGCATTCTTAATTACTGGAAGTAATTCTGATGTCAGGTTACTTGGCGAAACAAAGCCGCCTCCAGCCGCCTCTGGTGCTGCAGGGAGGCCTAAGAAAATTTTAGTGGCAGGTACTTGTGTAGTCCATTGCTTCCATGCATTCTCAAGATTGGAAATGTCTCCAGAAGAGTACTGACATGGAGGATTGTTGTAGAATTGAATCCAAACATAGTCAAAAAGACCTGTCTGAAGGGCATTTCCAAGCCATGCATCAGGGAAAGGACACTGAGGTGCAGCAGTCAAGTAAACCTTCTTGCCTTTGTTGCTGTATCCTGAAAGGTACCTTGCAAGCTCATCCCAATGTTGGTTTGTTCCTCCTTCAATGTCAAAGTCAATGCCATCCAA
>JASCZI010000359.1:18980-36965 GCA_036250425.1 Stylosanthes scabra
TGAAAAAAGCGGTATTGTGTGAGTGGTGTGAGGTGAGCTGCTGCTGATGTTGCTGTATCTCTTTCTTCTCCGTCTTCTGTTTGTTTTGTTTTGTTTTGTTTCAGACTTTCAGCTTTCGTTTCTGCAATTTGAGGAGATTATGGACCGTACCACACAACTTTTTTTCATTTTCCCCCTTTTTTAATGTTTCCAAGGGAGAAAAGTATATTATATGCGCCATTAATTTTTAAAAGTCCTACACTCAAATCTAAGACAAACATGATTTTTAGTTTTTTTACTTGCTTAATAACAATTAAATATATATCAGTATAATTTTTTTACATTGATAATAATTGATAAAGAATTTTTTTTTGTGACTAAAAAATTTACTTTTTGAATTGATAATTGATTTTTATAAATGGATAAAAAATATTTATTAAATTTCATTGTTAACTTTTAAAGTTTTATTACTTATTAAATATGACATTTAGAATAAGGAATGATTGGTTTTGAAGTAATTAATTATATAGTACCATATGTTTATATGTGTTTGCCTCTTGTTATTGATACTTTTGAAGAAATATTTTTTTAGTTAATGTTTATTTTTTTTAATTGTAAATGGAGTATATACGATACATGTATAATTTTTTAAAATTTATATTATATGAAGATAATACAGTATAAGATTGACAAATAATAACATGCAATGATTTTAATTTTTAGCATAAATATAAGAATCTTAAAAATGTTTGCAGCAAAGGCCATATATTTATATCATGGTCAAGAACTTGTAGTTTCCTCCTAGCATAATAATAATGTCTTTTCTTTTCATGGTTTCCTTCAACCAAATCTGATACTATCTTCCTAGAAGGAATCATTTATGGTCTCTTGCTGTTTTTATGACCATAGATTAGTGAAGGTCCACCTTTGAAAAATATTTTCACTCTGACCACAAATGATCTACCCATTTTTTAACTATGAAGTGTATAAATTAATCTAAAGCATGCTTGGTCAAATCATATCTAGTTATCTACTGATTCTAAAAATTGATTTGTAAAATTCAGCAACCGGATCTCAATAAAAGAACAAGTCTGAACTTTAACTTTCAACTAAAATGGTTTTATTGAGTACAATTGATGCTAACTACTAACGTTGAGAATCTACTTAAGTTTAATGTACTCGTTGAACAGCCATACACAGAGTTGCAAGCCATTTCAATGGCTCCTCCCCATAAATAACTAGCTTTCCCTGGAATAAAGTTCAAATTTCACAATTAAGCAGTTACCTGCTCAGAATCATAAACACCAAAAACAAAAGTACAAAGAATCATTGAATAGTAAGTGAGGCAAAATGAAAGCTGTCTACCTCTTCATTGCCTTCTTGGCTTTGGCATCCACTGTTGCCTCTGCCTATGATCTCGGTCCTCTGCAAGACTTCTGTGTGGCAACCAATGATACCAAAAATGGTGGTAACAGAAGTATGCATATTCCTCACGTATTATTATTATTAATCATTGCTCAAATTTCAAGTTCCCATCGATTCATTATAACTCGATTGACTATAATAAAAGTTATATCTCTTCATTTGCAGTATTTGTCAATGGAAGTTTTGCAAAGACCCTAAATTTGTTGTGACCGAAGATTTTTTTAAGCACGTTGAACCTGCAAATTCCTCTAATAAACCTGGTTCAAAAGTGACTCCTGTCCTCTCACAGTTAATGAACTACCAGGGCTTGACAAACTTAGCACATCATTGGCTCGCATAGATTTTGCACCCAAGGGATTAAACCCTCCTCACACTTACCCTCGAGGTTCAGAGATTTTAGAGTAGTTGAAGGCACTGTTTTTGTTGGATTTGTCACTTCCAATCAAAATAATACCAATCGTCTTTTTCAACAAAGGCGATGTGTTTGTCTTTCCAATCGGTCTTATTCACTTCCAATTGAATGTGTGTTATGGCAACGCTGTTGCCATTGCTGGTCTCAGCAGTCAAAATCCAGGCGTTATCACTGTTGCAAATGTTTTTTTTTTTTTTTTAATCCAATCCAGCTATCTCTGCAGAAGTTTTGACCGAAGCTTTTCAAGTACACAAAAATGTTGTTGACAACCTCCAAAAGCAGTTTTGGTATGACAACTAGTTTGAAGACATGAATCATTGTTCCATTCTATGTGTTATATACTTACTCTATTCTTTACAGGAAACCCGTCATTTTAGATTTTTTAAAAACGTTCACCTCAATGAAGTTGAAGGAAATGCAGAGAGTCGACATACATAGACATAGCAGTCTATGCAAATAAGATGAGATTTCATTAGCTATGCAAAATTTCTGGTGTACATACATAATAAGAAAAACGTTGAAAACTTGGAAGAAAAGAATGCAGCAACATGTACTAACATAAACTAAAAGCGTCAGAAATTAGGGGCTAAAACAAAGCAGAACAGAAGAAACTTCATCCCTTCATCGGGTGTAGACTATTACTAATTTGATTTAATTGAATTGAATGGGTTGAATTTAGGCCTTATCTCGATTCCTTGAACAACAAGCCCACCCTTCCAATCTCCACTCTTGACTTCATAAACAGCCATCTCCATTTCTTTGTCTTCACATCCTTTGTTGAAGAACTCACCCAATTCAATCTCCCACCACCCATCATCTCTCTCCTTGGGACACTCACTTCCACCTCTACCCTCCACAGAAGGTTCAGGTGATGACCGTGCAGGCAGCGGGGCGGGCGCTTCAACGCCGGCCATCAAACGGTAACGGGTACGAGATCTGCGAGGAATGATGTGGCGGTGGTAGCTTTGCCTCTGGGGCTTTGCTGAATCCAAATAGACAGTTCGTTTCGGAGGATCGGATTCTCCGGCGACGCCGAGGGTGACCTCAACCGGCTGGTACTCGAAACCGTAGGATCTACCCATGAGGCTTGGCTTGTAGACAAGGTATGCTCCGTACATTGTGTCTTTAGAAAGCATGGCTGTGTTGATCCACCCCCTAATTTCGAGCCAGCATACACTCACAAGCTCTGCTACCTCCGAAAACCTGATATCATCAAATTTTCATCATATATTGATATAACCCACCAAGTGTTCGATAGAATGCAAAAGTGATAATTAAGCATAAAGATGATAATAATGCAAGATTTAATTTAATCACCTGGAATCTGGAAGAGAAATCCATCTCCAGTATCTGGGTGTGTCTGCCCATACAATAGAGAGAGACCTGGCCGACAGCATGTAACATTTCTTGCCGTATTGCTTCTCCAGTGCAAAGCTCTGAGTCAATATCACAGGCAAGTTTAATTATTGTGTATAAAGGTAAACGGAAAGAGAAAGAAGAAAAAGTTGAATGATTTTAATTTTACCTTTTTGCCGGAGTCAACGAGGAGGGGTTTGTGGCAGAGATGGAGAAAGATGTCCTTCTTGGAAGAGAGATTAGGGAACTGAGATTGGTTTTCTGAGAGGATGGATTGGTAATCAGAAGGGAGGAATCTGTCCCAAACGAGGTCGGATTGGGCGGCGGAGCGGAAGGAGGAGGAAACGAGTGAGAGGGCGGCGACGTCACGAGGAGTGGTGAAGGATAGTATATTTGCAATGCATCCTTCTGGAAGGTTATCAAACTCCATTAATCTCTTTGGCTCTGCCGCTTTTGCCACCATCAGAAAATATGAATATGAATATGAATATGAATGCGTTGCTGTGTGATTGTGCCGGTCTTTGGGTGTGTTGCGATGCGTTTTTATATTTGAAGGGAAGGGAGCATAGCATGTACTTTGAAAGAGAAGGGAAGCTTAGGGGTTAAGAATGCCTTATCTATATACTTCGCATATTTATATTTTTTGTTGGATAACCGCACATTTTGAAAAGGAAAGTATACCCTTTGGAATAGTTCAAAAAAAGGAAACGCACATAATCTAAACTATTTATTTCCCTTTCATCACTTAATTACTTCTCTCTTCTATTTATTTTCTTCAAGTTTACCTCCTTAAGTTTCGTCTAATTACTCAATTAATTCATTCAAATCTCAATCAATCTCTTTAAAAGACGCAAATGTATTTTTAATATAAAAACTGTACGTATTAAGTACACTTAAAAAATAATATTTTTTTATTTATTTAACAAATATCTAGTTAATTTCAGTTTTCAATATAAAAAAAAAGTTAAGTAACTACTTATTTTTCTTATATTTATTTTATATTTAAATTAATACTGATCAATCCTTTGTTTTAATTTTAACTAAAAATGTTAATAATTTCTAGCCTTTTCTATAGTTTTATTAGCTCACATTTAAAATCCTAATTTTTGTTTGGTGACTATTTAAAATCCTAATTAATTGAAAATAATGTGGATTTATTAATTTCTATTTTTATGAAACAAATATAAAACTCAATTTCAAACTATTCTTATTCTATAGTCATCAAAAAAAAAAAAAAAACTATTCTTATTCTATTAAAAGGAAATGCAAAGAACAAATTAAAGGCGCAAAAGGACCTTTATCTTTATAGCATAAAAGTATCTGTATAATGAATTATCCTACGTCAAACAAGTCTTTATTAAGCATTTAAGCATTTTAAAATGCCACATTGCACAATTGTAGCCTGGATACGTCTTTTAATGACTGTATAATTACGGTATGGTTACGCATTCAATTTCATATAACTCTGTAGGGTAACGTAGGCTTTTGCACGTTGTTTGTAGGAAAATTAACAAATGAGCAATTTTATTTTCTATGTCAGCTGTTCTTTCCTACCCTTGCAGGAAAATAAACGAATGAGCATGCAATTTTATTTTCGGTACGCAATTTAGACTTGGAAGAAATCAATACGAGATCCAGCGGAGTCGAAAGCTTTCATTTCATATTTCCGCTTTGGCTTCTTCCTATGACTGATTTGCTGCTCCTGCCGGACTTTACTTTCTAACTACTGTCTTTCCTACCTTTTAAGTTATAGAATGGAATAAAGGATAGATAATTAATTATTTTTAAATTAATAAATCAGTCAATAAAAAATAATAATATTTATAATTATTATTTATAAAATGTTTACAATGAAAATTATAGAATATCTAATTATAAGCCAACTTTAAAATAGAACATCCAAAACCTAGAAACAGAACATGCAAAACCTAATTCGAATTGTTGGTTGATGTTGGCTGAATTTTTATTAGTTATCTAGCATTGCTCAACAATTTAATATTTTTATTCTAATTTATTAATTGTATTCTCAGCATTATATTTTTATTATTGTTTAATTATTATTGTTTTTAATTTAAATTTTCGCTGAATTTAATATTTTTATTATTATTGTTTTTAATTTAAATTTAATAAAAGTATTCATCTGATCTTATAGCATAGAAGAAATGCTCATCAAAAAATAAAAATTCACCTCTATATCATGATTTAAGACCCTAATAACCAGGATTATTATTAGCTTTCTTATCTTTGACGCAATCTTTTGTAGGAAAGGGGCGGCGGGGCGCGAGGTGAACTCACTAATTATTAATTAGCAGTACTAATCGTCACTACGATACTCAACAAATAAAACATGAAGTCAGAAACGGAACGTAATAACCGAAAGAGACACGAGGGGAAAGATCGTGTCATGCATGCATTGCTCCAAAACATATACATACGATGATGCAGGACAACTTTGAAGGTATATTCTATCTGGATGATGCTTTTGTATTGCATCGTATGTGACAAATTAAGGTGGAAGTAATTGATATGCATGCACTACACATAGAATTAGAACGGTGGTTACGAGTTACCATACATGTAGTAGAAGGTCCATGAAGGTACGGATGAACTCTAGTCGGTAATGCTAATGCATGGCCGACTGAAGAGTGAAGATAAGTGGCTTCAACTATTAAAGACATTATTAAAAAGATAAAAAACGCAATATTGCTTAGTACTCTATCTTTTGACGTGTTTTGATTCTCTTGCTCATGTATGTGATCAATTTTTGGTTTCTGCTCATTTGGTTCATTATGCATCCTGCTTCACCTACACGCACACTTGCGAAAGTGAAGAGATTAATATTAAGGGCATTGAATTATTTTCATTTCGTTATTCATATTCCTATCACTTAATAGAGTGCTACTTATACAAATATCACTCAAATCTTACTTTCTCAAAAATAAGATCTCATTTAAGATAGAATTGAGAAATTCGACAAAAATAAAGAAAAAATAAAAAAATAATTTCACAGAAAAAAATTCTAAAAAAATGAGATAATTATTTTATTGAAATTATACATGATTATTATATTTTTTTATTATTTATAATAATTAATAATTTTTTAATTATATTCTAAAGATTACTCTAAATGGAATGTAAGCTCACCCTTTACATATATCATAGTTACTTAATTTGTTATTAATTTTTAAAAGCCTTGAATCAAAATATAATATTAAATTAATGGATCAAATATTGAGCTGTTGGATAAAAGCAATCACTAATATAAATTAAAGTTGTTGGTTCTTGAATTTTTTTTCTCTCGTAATAATTCACATCACATTTGTAGATGAATCACTCACATTTTGTCTCAAATAAATGTATAAACACCCAAATTAATTTTTGACAGTTTTTAGATTAGACTTTCTTGATAATTTTTTATGTCTAATTTTTTTTTGAGAAGTATTCATGTTATAAGATTGATCATATTAATAATTAATTGTATTATAAAGGATATTATTCATTCATTCATTCTTTGTTTCTTTCTTTCTTTTTCATATTTTTTATTATTTTATTTAGCTGGACTGTGAGTTGATATTGAGCTAAACAGAGAAATGCATGCTCACCAATAACCATACGAATTCATGAACAGAGCATTTTGGTTACATATTGTTTAATTAATGGAAAAGGACCAGTGAAAATAAAGAAAAAAAATTAAAAGCGTTGATTAGTTAACATTTCTTCATAATTAATTGTTGTCATCCTCTTGGCTAATTACTTGGATTTTGTTGGAGAAAGGGTAATAACGTACTTGCAACTACCAACACCGTTTGGGTTTGAGGAAGTGAACGCCAACTGAAAGGCCTAATTGTAAATTTAATATTATTAGCAGATATCATATAGTAGGTTATAACGGGCTTGCCCAAAAATTAGAATTGAACAAAGAAAACAAACCTTATTTGCATTGAAGTAAAAAAAAAAAAAAAAAACACCATAAAAACTAGCTAAGGCTGGATGTCAAACATGTATGCCCTGGTGGAAAGACAAAAAAATCGAATAAATCCACGTTTTCATGAAACTGATACCAAACTAAAAACTGAAACTATGAATTCCACCTTTGTCGGAATTAATGTAAAAGGGCACCTCCTAATCCATGACCACTCAAATCTTTTTGCCCCTCCTTTTCTCATCTCCGAGAGTTCTAAGGGAACAACATCATACATCATACAACATTCACAATTATGCATGCTTAATGGCTTCTTCTTCCTCTTCCTTTGCTTCTTTCACCTTTTAATTTTCTCTTAATCAAATCGTTTAATCATTATTTGTTATTATAGCCTCTGCTCCTCTCCCCGTGGGGCCCTTCAATCTCATTTGGGGGAACCTCAACCAAGGACTTCAGACAGATTTTTCCCCTTTTTTTATTTATAAATTTGATCACATTAGTTTTTTCGTTTCAATTTACAAAGAGCATTGTTATTATTTAGAAAGGAAGAAGCTACATTGTTCATACATATACCCAGGTGTATATTTGTTTAATTATTGTATAGAGATCAGATCCTTAGAAGAATATAATGAATTGCTTTCCGTGCTTTACTTCTCAAAAAAGCAAGAAAAGCAGTAGTAGCGAGGATTTTTCTCCTCCTCCTACACAGGAAGAAGTTGCAACAAGACCACCAGGTATTTAATTAGCAATTGATTCAAGAGTTGTTATTATTATAAGGCTGTTGTATGTAAAGGCGTGCATGCATGCATGCAGATGTAAAGAAACCAAAGGCAGAAGACACGAACCAAGTAGACACATCGAGTATTCAAGCAAACAATTTCACATTCCGTGAGCTAGCAACTGCAACAAAGAATTTCCGGCAAGAAATGTTGTTGGGTGAAGGTGGCTTTGGCAGAGTCTACAAGGGCACAATCCCTGCAACCGGCCAGGTAACATATATATAATTAATTAACACAAGATTATTATTAATTTTATGTTTTATTTTTTTAATAATTTCTGTGTCTTCAGGTGGTAGCCGTGAAGCAACTTGACCGAACAGGAATGCAAGGTGGAAGCAAGGAGTTTCTGGCTGAGGTTTTGACGCTAAGCCTCTTGAGCCATGAAAATCTTGTTAAACTCACAGGCTATTGTGCCGATGGAGATCAACGCCTTTTGGTGTATGAATTCATGGCTGCAGGCTCTTTAGATAAACGCCTTCTCGGTAACCGATCTTTCATGCTTTTCTTTCTCTATATACTTATTTGAATTGTTGTTGTGCTAATTAGTTATTGTGTGTCAGATAGGGGAGTAGATCAACCTCCATTAAATTGGTACATAAGAATGAAGATAGCATCTGATGCGGCCAAAGGACTATGGTACTTGCACGACATGGCAAATCCACCTCTCATATACAGGGATTTGAAATCCTCCAACATCTTGCTGGACAATGATAACAATGCAAAGCTATCAGATTATGGACTTTCCAAACTTTCTGGAAAAGATAACACCAACATTGTTCCTACTAGAGTTATGGGCACCTATGGTTATAGTGCCCCCGAATACGTAACAACAGGTCAAATTACCTTGAAATCAGATGTCTATAGCTTTGGTGTCGTCTTGCTGGAGCTCATAACGGGACGCCGCGCAGTTGACACCACTAGACCCAACGACGAGCAAAATCTAGTTTCATGGGTGATAATCAAGTCATAACAATCTTTATTATGCAGAGAAAACAGCAATAATTAGTATTAACTTAGCATAACTTGATTTTATTTTTGAATTATGATTAACAGGCACAACCCATATTTAAAGACAGAAAAAGGTATCCAGATTTGGCAGATCCACTTCTGAAAGGCAAGTTTCCAGAAAAGGATCTGAATCAAGTTGTGGCAATAGCAGCCATGTGCCTACAGGAGGAACCAGCAGCACGTCCTCTCATGAGTGATATGGTCACTGCACTCAGTTTTCTCTCAACAACTCCGCCTCCAGAGCCTGACCCTGAGCCAGAGCCAGAGCCAGAGGCAGCTCCTGAGCCTGAGCCCGAGCCTGTCCCTGTATCTGAGCCTGAGCCTGAGCCTGAGCCTGTCCCTCTCCCTGCTGCTCCATCGGCCAAGAACACAGTAAGTGTAACAGAGAGCGAAGGAAGTGTGAGTGGGAGCGGCAGTGATAGTGGAAGCTACAGCGAGAGCCAGAGCGATTATGATGGATCAGATGGTGAATCTGAGTACTATGAGGATGATGAAGACAAAAGAAGCTACAGCACACAAGATAGTATAGAATCTAGGGAGTTCTACTCCAAGTCAAGCCGCAAAAACAGCACCAGATCATCGTCCAGGGCTCACAGCGATGTGACTTCGGATTCCGAAGATGGAAGGGGACCGTCCCCACGGAAAGCCAGTAGGAAACATTTAAGCCAGAAATCTTCCAACAAGGAAAAAGAGTTGGGCCAGAGGAGCAGTAAGAAAGCTGCTTCTCGGAAGAACAGAGAATTAAGCCAGAAGAGTAGCAGAAAGAAAGATAGAGCATTGAGCCAAAAGAGAAGTAAGAAAAAACCATCATCTTCAAAGAGGATCAAGGGGGTGGGATCAGAAGAGTCAAAGTCAAGGGACAACGAACAGAGTAGTGAGGGACCATCAGAAATCCCGCCATTGCCACCAACAACAAGCACTCTGACATAATTTTTCTGTCCAAGTCTGCTTGTTTATTCACATGGTTTATTGCGCCACACAAGATAACTACACTTTAAACTCGACCATCATTATATTTGTGTTCTTCTTCTTTTTCTTTTCATTTACTTGGTAGGCTTCAGGTATCTAATTTTAGTTGAAGATCAAGAGTGAATGGCAATTCTATTGTTGTTACTGATGTTAACAAACATTACTGTATATATTTGGTCCCAATTGACAAATTATTCCTTTAATCCAAATCTAATAATGTGTTTGTTTAGTCTACGTAGCATCCTGATTCATGAGGAGAATTACTATTGAATCTATCAAACTATCAACGACTTGCTTTATGAATATCACATTCTTCTATCTTCTCTGTGATTAGCCACTAGACCTTTGAATTTCCGTCTGAAACATTGATAACTCTAAGCTAAAAATCCTTCAATGAATATTAATTCCATATTTCAATCGATAAAAAGCAACCAGAGAAAATTCAGGAAGGTAATAAGAAGTCTAGCATGTCATAGAACTCACTGCAATTCTTTGTAACCAACCAGTCAATTTACATTGGGAGAGGCAGAAATTAAAGAAGCACATCTCAAAGGAAATGACATGCAATTAGAGGAATTCTTACCTGCTTCTTCCATTTATGACAAATCAGTTTTCTAACCTGGATTTGTCTAATGATAAATGGAAACGAAAGTCACGTAAGAATTCCTCTTGCTCTGATCTGGCCTATATGTTTGAAGTGAGGACATATCACATTCACATGCACTAACTGAGATATTCTTATTATTATTTATATACATCTAAGGTTTTATCTATTAACTAACTTGGTTTGGCGGAAGGTGGAGGTGGTCCTGATGAAATCTTACTTTAAGATTACGTGATCTGGTAGCAGTATTGTGAGTCTCCTTCTTGATGCAGGGCTTTAACTCAGAGTCAGGGAGGTGGTGGTGATGATCACATCGATGCAGTAGCAGTCCCCTAGAAGGTGCTTCTTGACTGACACAAGAATGAATCATGGAGTTATTATTGGTAAAGGTAGAAGACGATGCACAATTGTATTTCTTCAAGAGATTGCGGATAGTGCGGCAGGGGACGATGAAGAAGACGTTGCCGGGAGTGAGGATGGAATGAGGGCTGACTACGATCCAAGGGAAGCGGAAGATGTCGGGTCGGGTAACGAAGTGTCTAGGGTTCCGGCTCATGACGTCAGAAGCGCTAACCGGCTTGGTGTGAAGCTCTACTAAGCCTCCAGGGTGAACCAGTTTGAGCAAGTCGCTCTCTCTCTTGCATTCTCTGCGCTGCGACTGTGACGACGCCATTGAAGCTGCCAGATCGGAACGGAGGTATTTGAGGAGACAAGCACACAAGGCAAGTTGCTTGTATTTATTCACCGGAGCTTTCAGTGTAGCATGGAACTCTTCGTTCTAAGATATCATCATTTTTTTTAAAAAAATTATTGTAATACGACAAGCACAGGTGCCAAAAATTTTGCCGCTTTCAAACTTAGTAACTTCTTGAAAAAAAATATTAAGTGTACAAGTTTTCTTTAATTAAATTTAACTAAATTCTTTTATTTTTTATTTCTTTTTCCTTTTCCGTTCTCTTTATTTATTTTTTCAACTAATATAATTAATAAAAATATTTAGACATGTAAATTTTTTTAAATTTATAAATATTCTTTACATAAAGATAAACATGGACTCCAAGTCATTTCTTTTTTACAAAACCTACGTAGCCTAAGTCTTAAATTTTTGTATTTTTCGCCATTGGAAACCTGATCGATCAACATTCAAAACGTTCACTCCTTGACGATAACTAACAACAAGAACAAAATCACATCACATCGCACAACATTACAAATAATTTATATTTTACAGCGCTTGTTAACATCTTGCCGAATCTTTTGTCCAACAATGTGACTCTATGCGAAACCAAAGGGTAAGATATAATATTTAGTTAATGACTTCAATCAATAATATCCATTTAAATTTTGAGTTAAGTTTGTTTAAAGTAAATAAAAAAATGATAAATAGAAAATAAATATTTAATTACTTTTAAAATAAAATAATAAGATTCATATAAAAAAATTAAAAGTTTTATGCCCATTAATCTCTTATTTTATTATTTTACTAATTTTTTTCAAAAGGATTTTTTTTCAAAATTTAACTTTAGTCATTGATTCCTATTGAATGGTACCTCCTTGATAGGGATGAAAAAAAAATTCACTGAAATATCTTTATTAAAAAATATATAAAATAATATATATATTTATGATGATTAATAATTTTGTTTATTCATTTTGCATTTTTGGGGAAAAAAGAGGATAGCTCTAAAACCTTAAAAATAAAATGCATTAATCCAATTTCGTGGATATATGTATCATTATTATTGGCGTTTAAAATGATTCTACATACATACACACAAACGTTGAACGAGGTAATCTTTTAACTTTTACTTGCGTTTGTTCTGCATTTAGATGACAAATATTCGCTTAGTTTTAAACGGTAGCGATGAGACTATCATCAGCGTACATAGTAGTTAGTAGAAGCATATGATGCGCGTTTCATGGAAAACACAAGATCTTGGAAAGATCACGAATTGAAAGAAGGAGCGAAAAAGAACACTGATCAATCGCTTCTAGTATAGTCCAATAGTTTCAGAATAACATTATTTGACATTTAATTTGGAGGCTGATAATAAAAATACAAATGAGATTTGCTACTGCTACCATAGGTCTCTGTAGCAGTTTTGTTTTTAGGTATATTTGTGTTAGACGAAGAAAAAACTAATGAACTCAAATGAGTCCTTCTGAGGAGTGTATGTAATCGCTGGATCTATCGTTCCCGTTTAGCTGCAGTAGTGGCACTACATATGAATTATGATTGCAGAAGGCTCATGCAGCGGTATGTAGTTGGCCAGAACAGAGCACCATTAATGGGAGGGAGTATTGGGAGCATTTCATGAAGATGGAGATAGAGAAACATATTTAGCATTTACACCACAGTACTACTCCATCATATATCGCCACATAGATAGCGGCATATGCATGTTTGTTTTGTTGATGACATACATGCACGCATGTATCAAACAGAGATCTGTTTGGGGGACTTGGCGGAGCTTGAGCTGGATGGAGTTGATGATGATGGAGGGAGCTTATTATTATTGCCTTGCTTTGCAGCAGAGATGCGTGAACGGGTATCCCTATAGACGGTGTCGAGCTCATCAAAGATAACCTCAATGGTTGGACGACTCTTGCCGTTTTTCGCAACACAAAGCACCGCTATGTGTAATATGGATTCAAAGTCTTTGGTGTTAACCTTGCCGCCTAGCCTGGGGTCCTCGAAATCACTGAGGGGACGCTTTCCCAGGCTCACATCTCGAGCCTTCCTAGTCAGCTGGTCTCTCGCATCAAGATCCATCTCTATCACTTTCTGTCCTGAAAGGATTTGTAAAGCAACAATACCAAAACTGTACACGTCACTCGCACAGGTTAGCTTCGCATTGCTCATGTACTCTGGATCCATGTACCCTATGGTCCCTCTTATATCTGTGAATACCTTGCTCTCTTCTACCCCCATCATCCTTGCCAATCCAAAATCCGACAGTTTTGCTTGGTATTCCTCCGTCAGAAGTATGTTCGTAAGCTAAAAACATAAATATATTTAGTACTCAGAGAAATATCAGGAGATCAACACTTTCGCGTGATACGTACCTTTATATCTCTATGGACAACGCAGCCTTCTATATGATGGTGGAGATACTTTAGTGCAAATGAACAATCCCTCAGAATTTTGACTCTTGTTTCCCAATTCAAATGGCCGTCTTTTCCTGAATCATGCACACTGATAAGAGAAACATAAAGGAGGTACATACATAAATAGATGATGAGTAAATTACTTAGGAGATGGTGAGCTAGATTTCCGTTAGCACAAAATTCATAAACCAAGTACTTCTCGTCACCCTCAATGCAACAACCAAAGAGGCAAACAAGGTTTGGGTGGCGAAGTCTAGAAAGGCCTTGAATCTCGCGAGTGAATGAATCTGCAGAAGGGCTGCTCTTGGTCAAATGCTTGATGGCAACAAGCTGACCGCTGGGCAGAACGCCTCTGTAAACCTGCCCGGCACTACCACGTCCCAGGCATATCTTCTCATCCCCGTAATTCATTGCCTTTTCTATTTCCTCTTTCGTGAAGCAGTATAGTCCTGCCCACGACGTTATCTCCTTCAACTGAAATGGCTTTAGCGGCTTCTTCTTCTTCTTGTACGTATACTTTACCACCAGAGCTATCAACAACAATAATACCACCACCACTGGCACGCTTATTAACACTAAACTTGCTGAATACTCTGACACAAATTAAGCCAATAATCAGCCCTTACTAATTCAATTTCGTATTTGAGAAATGTTATATACCTTTCGATTTTAATTTATTTTAATTATTATTTAACCATTAATATGGATAAATATTAACTAAAATATAATATTAAACTATAAATTAAAATATAGAGAATTGGTAACTAAAATAATAGCTAAAATAAATTAAAATAATAATAATTTTATATGAACAAGTAATTTAATAAAATAAATTTAACTAAATTATTTATTTCTATATTAAATAAAAGATTATTTTGATATCAAATAGAATTTTATTTAAGTGTTATTTTTTATATTATTTGATATTAAAATAATATTTTATTTAATATAAAAATAAATAATTTAATTAAATTTAATAACTTATTTATTTAAATAGGATTATCCTCAAATGAACAGTAGTTTCTCTTCATCTAATTATTAAAGTAAGAGCTTGGTATTTAATTACTTGGTTTTTTGGGTGGAGATGGCGGCAAGCAGCGTAAGACTTTGTCAGCGAGGTTAGGATCATCATGTTTGCCAGCGGCAACAGCAACAAGAGCTGCCACCCCACACACGGCTCTGTTTGCGTCATCATCGTTGCCGCCATTCATTAAAGCGTCTCTCAAGGTCAATATTGAAGAGGTACAGTTGGCACAAGCCTCAACAAAGGGTTGATCGAAGTGTGAGCACTGTTTCAAGGTATCTTGATACTGCTGCATGGACACAACAGCTTGCATAGCCAAGTTTGAACAATGGTAGATTTCCTTGTCCATGAAGAGGGCGTCAAAGCCACACCAGTTTGGTGGCATCTTATATTGGGAGTAGAATAAGGTGCTGCAGTTGTCCCATTGAGTTGGGGAAAGGAAGAGTGGTCCAAGGAGGTTTTGAGTAGCCAATGCTTCGGACAAAGCGGCGAGGGCGTTGCGGCAGCACATGGTGGCCGGGAAGCCATCGGCTCTCCAGTTGCTTATATTCTCTTGGACAGCCCCACACTCGCCAAACGATGCCAAGTATGGGTATCTCGTCACATTCAAAGCACATTCAACTGCCAATCGGAAATCACAAGACCATATACAAGGTGTAAATCACAACACATGTTAACATAACTTTCTAATAAATGCATATAAATGAATTATCATTTAACTAATGGGTAAGTGCAAGAATTATAACTTACAGGGAGATAGAGCTCTTAATAACTTAATTTTCTACTTTAATTTCAGTGTATATTTAATTTTGTTAGATTCACCTCTATTAATATTTAAGAGTAAAATGAAGATACTCGATTTATTATCAAATGATTAGATCTCTATCTAATTAGATGTTCTTAATAACTAACTCATTCTTAATTAACTCAAATTAATATCTCTACAAGTTTCGAACGTAGCTTATTCTTATTTTAAACTTTCATAAACTTGACAACATGATGACATAATGTGATAAACTTTAGTAACAAATTTTGACTATACTTTTTGTAATGTTTTACTCTCACAAATAATCTTTGAATTTCACGAGATTTTTCAATACTTCTGCATCTTGGCATACATAACAACTTGCTTTAATTATACTAACAAGATAGGAAGTATTTTAGATAATTCATGATTTATGATAATTCAGTAATTTTAATCATTAATTATAATTATAAAATTATTTTAAAATATATACATATTAAAATCAATAATTATAATTATTGAATTACTGTAAATCATGAAATACCTAAAATCTCTCTAACATATATATTAGGTGAGTCGATATACTAATTTTCTTTAGAATGTTATTAAGTAAAAAACCAATTAGCTAGCTAGTATTCACTCAAGATATTAAATAAATAATGTATATTAGTATAGAGTGCAAATGCAAGAATACATAGTATTAACTTGTGAGGAAATAGATTCAACCTTGTGATGGGTCGTTGGGTGCAGTGGAAACAAGCAAGGAAGAGTAGTCCAAAAACACCGTAAGAATGACGAAGAATGCAAATGTTGAGAGCCCAGTTGAGTGAAAAATTGTTTTCATATCCACACCAAACCTCTTTATTGTACCCAACAAGGGAAATTATATTATGACATTGTGAAGCTGCGATAAGGGAGAAAATGATTGAAGATCTGCCAAAAATTTCTTGAAAGAGTAGAGAGATTGAACATAATATAACAAGTGTTTACCTTGTAGTAATCGTTTTTTGTAAGAATATTCCTTTCATAAAACTCTCCTAAGCGTAACAGCTTTGTATCTCTTCTTGCCACCATCGCCATATACCTTCTAACATTAGTTGTATACTAATTTAATAAAGCATTTTATGTCTTAAATACTCTGTTAAATCTCAATTTTATTTTAAATTTTCTTAAAATAAATTATACCAACAAAAAAAAAAAAACATGAATGTAAATAGACCATAACAAAATATTGATAAAATAAATCACATACAACAAAATTGATTATGTTTTGAAATAAATCATGCAATAATATAATAACGAGATGAGGTCTTTGATGAATATACCAAAAGTGTCTTCTGGTGATGATAAGTTATTTAATTAAATTTTGACCATTCATTTGTTTCTAGCTATGAAAATGAGTAACTTGAGGTATTAATTAACCCTCAATTTCTTGCAACAAATGCACTTCACGTGGAACTAAGATTGCTGTAATCAGTATAGCAATTAATGTTAGATAAAGTAATTAAGTGATATTTATTTTATTTTATTTATTATTTGAAAATGAAATTAATTTATTAAAAATGAGAAAAATTAATTTCGCATGGGCCTAATTACTTTTTATAAAAAATTATAAATATTTACTAAAATTTAATTCTTGTTTGAATAATTATTTACAATTAAAAATATAATTAACCTAAGAAATAAATTGTATAAAATTAACCTTAAATAAAATTTACAAGTAACTTTAAAGAAAAACTTGATAATAAAAAAAATAATTATAAAAAATTTCTTTATTATCATAATACATAGATTAATTATATATATTGCACAATAATATTTATACATATATTCTTTGGTATATATATATATATATAATTACAAACAAATCCTTTCTTTTTTTAATTTATCCTTTAGAATCTCATTCTATTTTTCTTTTCATGGGCTATGCCCAAAATTCTATCCGAGTCCAAATCACTCGTCCGATTCAACTTCTGCACCCCACTCCTGAGAACAGCAAGATAACATCTTTGTCTTCCTCCTTGCTCTACGGTGATTGGCATGTTCTCACTGTCTCTGTCGCTCATGCTATGATTTATTATCTCATCTTAACTGCACAGTCGTCTTTGCACTGTCGTGGTTGCACCGCCGCTCGCAGTCTCTGTGCTGTTGTGGATGCACCACCGTAGATGCTCTGCCGTATCCAACACATATTGTCTGATCATCGTCAACTTGAGAAACGACGTATTACAGGAGCTGTCACTGCTTGTATCGGTGGCAAAGCATGTAGCCCGCCCCACTCCGCAAAAAATGAGGTGCGGCGGGTCGCAAAGTGTTGCAGGCTCGAAATGGTGGCGTGCCTGACTTTATGGCGGATTTGCGAGCCCTGACGGATTATTAGCCTGCTCAATTTTTTTTTAAAAGAAATATAATTAAATTCATTAAAAATAATTTAATAAATAATAATTTATTCAAAATCGGAATAAAAAATAGTCTAATGCTTTTAATATATTTTTTTAATTATCAATGTTAATAAAATTATTCGTTAAAATATATTATTTTAAAATATAAATAACTATATAACAATATAAAATAAATAAAGAAATCAAAATGATAATTTTTAATATTCATAAATATTTTGTAAATTAAAAGTAAAAAATACCTTGGCTCAACAG
>JASCZI010000359.1:36975-50248 GCA_036250425.1 Stylosanthes scabra
CCGGCTCGACCTACCCCGTTAAAATTCACAGATTCGGCAGTGCAGGTTTGACGGGTTTTCTTTATTCGCCAAGTTCAAAATCCTAGCCCAACCCGCTTTTGGCGGGTTTGACGGATCGACCCAGTGATTTCAGTCCATTTTGCTATTTCTAATTGCTAGGTCGAGCATTGTCGTGTTAATATTTTTAGATTGATTTTTAAATGGTATTTTGCATATAATTATAATATACACAAAAAAATGGCCACTATATACACACATAAAAGATAAAAAAAAAAAAAACATCACATTAACATTTGTAAAATAAAAATGGACTAAAAAATATAAAAATATTTAAAGTATTTGAAAAATGATTCTCAAATAAATTATTTTAGTTTTCTTATATTTTATAAATAGATAAATAATTTTTCAACTATTATTGTGTGTATAAATAATTTTATTATATATAATTATTAAATAAATATTATTAATTAAAATACGTAATCTCAAATATTTAATTTCAGAATTAACATATTTAATTTTTTCAATACCACTTAAAAAAAATAAAAGTATTATATTATATTATATTATTTATGTTTTTCAACACCACTTAAATACATGGTCTCAAATATTGTGATATTGGAGTTTGTGTAATAATTACAATCATGATAAGAGAGATGAACTTCTTGATATTACAAAAATTCAATTGTCCTCACTAAAAGACACTCTAAGTGTCTTTATAATAGAATTTTCCTAATAACGAATGAATTTGAAAATTTTGAAAGAAAAAAAGAAAAGATAGAATGGAAAAAAAAGTTTAAAACACAATTAAGACAGAAATAAAATATTTTGGAAAAAAAATACTTTGCCTTTATTAATTCAATAAATATAGGTGAACACATAAAACACTAAAACACATAGTTAAACACACACACTAAGGCGCCTCAAACCCAAATCATTTCCAAATGAAAATGCGCCCCCCAAAACCTTTAGCTGCAATCCTAAACTTTTGAAAATAGGATTTAATTAATTTTCAAATTGCTCTCCTTCTGCTTTGTTCTTGACTTTAGCATTGCATCAATTCTGTCATCTTCTTCGTCATTTTTTCTTCTCCTTCTTTTGGTTCGTCGTCGGAAACATCTTCTTCTTCTTCTCCCGTCGTCTTCTTATTCCTCCTCTATTTCTTCTTCTTCTTCTTTCCTCTTCTTTTTCCTCCTCCTCTTTTTCTTCTTCTTCTTCTCCGCCTCCGCCTCCATCTCCGTCCCGCCTCTGTTGCCGCCTCCGTCTCCATTTCGTACTCCGCCCCTTTCTGTTCTTTTTTCTCCTCCTCCTTCTTCTTCTTTTATGTTACGTTGTTGTTGTTCTTCTTCTTTTATGTTACGTTGTTGTTCTTCTTCTTCTTCTCATTCCTCTATTACATGGTTGTTGTTTTTCTTTTTCTACCTCTTCTCCTTCCTCTGTTATGTGATGATGGTTGTGATTTGTGTTATTTTGTTGTTGTTGTTCTTATTGTTAAACCAAATTGAGCGGAATGTTAAGCATTCACCATCCTAGGATTCTTCTCAAATTGATTTAGGATTCTGCTCAATGCATTTTTAAATTATGCTCAAATTGTTTTACGGGTATATCCAATTGTATATGTTCGTGATATATTGAAATGCTTCTCAAATTCATTTAGGATGCTGTTTGTATATGTTAAATATTGAATTTATGTGTGAGTTTCTTTGTGGTTTCAACTTAATTTAAATTCACTTGATTTAGGTTTTGGTTCTGAGTATCTAGGATTCTGCTCATATTGATTTAGGATTCTGCTCAATGCATTTTTAAATTCTGCTCAAATTATTTCAGGGGTATGTCCAATTGTATATGTTCGTAATATATTGAAATGTTGCTCAAATTGTTTTAGGATGTTGTTTGTATATCTTAAATGTTAATTTTATGTATGTGTTTCTTTGTGGTTTGAACTTGATTTAGATTCACTTGATTTAGGTTTTGGTTTTGAGTATCTATGATTCTGCTCATATTGATTTATGATTCTGCTTAACACTTTTTTAAATTCTGCTCAAATTTAAAATTCTGGGGTTTTTTGCATTATAGGCGCGTGATTGAAGCTGTGGTGTTTCTTGCGTGAGTTTCATGCGCCTGGAGTGAGAATGGAAAAAAATATATGTCTAATGTGTTTGTGTGTACATATAGCGCGCATTTCTTTAATCTTTAAGAGTTAAGACCGCTAATGTTTGTACCCTTATCTACTTATTTTTTTTTTTACAGGTAAACCCTTATCTACTTACTTTGGAGTTTAGAGTTTGGACCTTAAATAAAAAATATTAGTTTTATTAATTACAATAATTCTAGACTAATACATATTTTATCAACACATATTTAATTAATTATAATATTAATAATTTGGTTGAGCAAAATAAGTGATACAGTATTAATTATAACCGAGCACCCATGAATCTAATTACCGCCCTACACAGCTTTCACAACTTTATACTAAAATAATCATAATATTTGGGCTCTTACCATATAGAAATATAGATAAATTATAATTTCTATTGGTTTTAAAAGTATAACAAAAGTATTGCAACACTGATAGATTTTTTTTTTCTTTTTCTTTAGATGCTTCTCTAATATGAAAATATTTTAATAAACAAAATATTATCCAAATGTAACTTATTAAATCTAAACTATAATTACACGAAGTATAAATGAAGAAAAACAAAAGAGGAAAAAATACCACATAAATTAAAGGATATTATTATACTAGATTTCACCTTTTCAATTTTTCCTTTTTTTTTTTTACTTTTGAAGTCAATATGATATATTTATTATACTGGGTATAACACATAGAGACATATGATATTAAAGCAAGGTTAAATAATAATAATAAAAAACACAGAACTGTCTTTTACTTCTTTTTCTTTATTTTGTTTGCATTTTTGAAAATATATGAGAACAAACACCTTTATTTATATATATTATCCCAATTTTTTAATCAGTAACTTAATCTAGGATAAATAGTTTCTCTTATTTCTTTTTAATTAAATAACAATTGAAAGGATTTTTTTGCAATTTAGTTTCGATATATTATAATCATATCTTATTAAAAATACCATAATCAGAAAATTTGTTATATATTCACCTATTATTATGATGTTAGGATAGACATAAAATACTTTATTTTTCAATAGTATACTCAATCTACTAAGTTAAAACTAGGTCGTTATATCTAACATCATTTAAGGATTTATCAAACATACATATTGTAAAATTGTTGAATCTTTAATCACGAGTTAATGAATTTATCATTTTAATACAACCCGCCCAAAATCAATCTTAAATTTAGTTTTGAAGATCCCATCTAAAATTTCTCGAAGTACATAAGAGTACATAATAAAATATATTCTAAATCTAATTATCCTAAGATGCCTTATATATAAATAATTACTCTATTTTTCTTGGTATTATATAAGTAATTACTCTAATTTTTTAAATAAAGCATCTTTATATTTTTTTATATTGCAGATAAAAAAATTGAGCTGGAGAAAGAGATTTTTTCTGTAATTAAAAAAATTGGTTTATTTTTTTTTTGTTAAAGAGGAATTTGGTTGTCGTCCAGTTGCGATGCCAAGGAAGGCCTAGAAAAAATGCAAACACCCAAGAAAGAAGATCCAAATAAACCAATTTTTTTTCGAAGAAAAAAAATGAAGGTGTGAAAGAAGATGAAACGTGTATTTTGTTGTGGCATTTACAGGTTACAACTTGCAAGCTTACGAGTTTATTTGCAGTCCACACGAATGTCCACGACGAATCTACATCTTATCTCATTCTCGATCAATCTATCATGGCACACAACACTTGTTCTACCACCACTTGTTATTCCTTCATCATCCACTCTCATTTTTCTCTACTAATCATTCCTTCCACTTTCTTCTTCCTAAATGGCAACCTTAGCTGCAAACTCAATGCTCTCATCCCATCACAAACCCACAATCAGAACATTACCTTTTCATTCTAATGGCGTTGTTCTTCTCAGACTATTCTCTACCAAAACAAATCTAACTACACACTTCAACTCTTTAATATCTCTTAGAAATCAACCCTTCACTGTCAAAGCCAAACACAATCATCATCATCATGCTTCCTCCCATACTAACAGACCATCGGTATATAATTCTTCTTTCTACTTCACTTGCTTCCTTTATATATGGTACAATTCCTCTGACTCTCTCCTTGTTTGGATATATAACAACAGATGTTGCTGAATAGAATGTTTGATTTTCTCACACGAAGCTATTCACGCACACTGGAAGTCGCTGGCATATTGGTCTGCGTTTTAATCATAATTCCTTCGGCTGATGCTGTTGACGCTCTCAAAACTTGTACCTGCTTGTTGAAGGAATGCAGGTACATACATACACCAAACGAAATCCATTAGATATAAATCAATATATTACAATATAATATGCTTCAAAATTCAGTCTTATTAATTTTGTAAATTACAGGATAGAATTGGCTAAGTGTCTTTCAAATCCATCATGTGCTGCCAATGTTGCTTGCCTTCAAACCTGCAACAATAGACCTGATGAAACGGAATGCCAAGTTAGTACTCTTGTTATCTACACCAATTCACCAAACTCATCATCTTGTAGTGAACTCCACTTATAGAATCTGTTATTTTAATTTTTTCTTTTTCAGATAAAATGCGGAGACTTGTTTGAAAATAGTGTGGTTGATGAATTCAACGAGTGTGCAGTATCCCGGAAGAAATGTGTGCCTATGAAATCAGATGTTGGAGAATTCCCTGCTCCAAATCCTGATATCCTCGTTCAGAACTTCAACATTGCAGATTTTACTGGCAAGTGGTTCATAACTAGTGGTTTAAATCCCAGTTTTGATACCTTTGATTGCCAATTACACGAATTTCACATAGAAGAAAACAAGCTTGTTGGGAATTTATCATGGAGAGTAAAAACTCCAGATGCTGGATTTCTTATTAGGTCAACCCAGCAGAGATTTGTGCAAGATCCCAGATACCCTGGCATCCTCTATAATCATGATAATGAATACCTTCACTATCAAGATGACTGGTAATTTCTTTCTTAGAGCTCTATTTTAAATATCATATTATCTAACTATGTTTTACTGTTGACAATGACAACTTCGTTGGGTGAGAAATTTCTGAAGTTATCTTTTTTAAAATCAAGGTTAAGTGATTAATGGAGTAAATGTTCATAATTGAAAAGAATAAATAGTAGAATAGAATCAACCCTTCTTAAATTCACAATTCATTATGAATGTTGTTCTTTTTGTTGAATTTAAACATTTTAAGACTTAACAGCAATGATATACAGGTATATTTTGTCTTCAAAGATTGAGAATAAACCAGACGACTATGTTTTTGTATACTATCGAGGTAGAAACGATGCATGGGATGGCTATGGAGGTGCTGTTGTGTATGCAAGAAGTAAAGCTTTGCCAGAAGCTATAGTGCCTAAACTCGAAAAAGCTGCAAAGAAAGTGGGAAGAGACTTCAGCAAGTTTATCAAAACAGATAATACTTGTGGACCAGAACCTTCGCTAGTGGAGAGATTGGAGAAGAAGGTGGAAGAAGGAGAGGAAACTATTGCTAGAGAAGTTGAAGAGTTTGAAGGAGAGGTTGATAAAGTGCGGAAAACCGAAATGACATTGTTTCAGAGGTTGGCTGAAGGTTTCAAAGTGCTTCAAGAGGATGAGCAAAATTTCCTGAGAGGTCTATCAAAAGAGGAAATGGAAATTCTTGAAGACCTCAAAATGGAAGCCACTGAAGTAGAAAAGCTCTTTGGAGGTGCCTTACCTTTGCGAAAATTAAGGTAGATTTGAAAAGTATACCAATTTTTCTCTGTTTTTTTACATGCTTTTTTTTTCAACTTATTCATTGTATTAGTAAGTTATTTTAGCTTAGTTATAGAGATTCAGTGTACTGTATAGATGAAAGATATTATTCCTCTCATTTTGTTCTACATATTTATTCCCTGAATGATGTTAGTAATATCTTAATCAATTGAAAAATATGATAGAATTAATGAAGAGTTAGAAGAATAATGTTCTTGCTAATAAAAAGTAAGAAAATAGATGTAAGCAAGCAGAGTACGGAGAGTACTCGCCGAGAAGATGACATAGAATGTTAATAAAAGAACTAGGTTATTCATTATTTTGAGTTAAGAAGTTGACGATCTAATTTTATAAGATACAATGAAAATGTTTGAAGTGTTTTTTAATATAATAATATTTTTATAAATGTGTACAATTGACCTTGCATAAAAGACTTGCTAATATTGAATTTTAGCTTTGATCATTCAAATTTTACTCTTCTGTTCTTTAAAATTTATTTTAACTTTGTTTAATCCCAAATTTAAAAATGTACTGCTAAAAGCTTTCGAAGCATTTTCATAAGCCAACTAAAATATATCATTTTAAAAGTCTTTTAGCATTTTTGTTTTCATAGTCTTTTAGCATTTTTACTCTAAAAAACAAATATAACTTATTAGCCATTTTTCCTTAAAGTTCTTAATAAACAAAAAAAGTTTAGAAGATAAAAATGTTTTATGGACTTAGACCCTTTTTCGGCCCCATCCTTTTATTTTTTGATAATTTCATCTGGAAGGTCAAGCCCTACTAAGTGTATATGGGCCTTAACCTAAATTATCCAAAAAATAATTTTAATTAAAGATTTAAAAATTGGTAACTAAACAAAAAATAAACCTGAAAAAACTAGTACTTACTTCTGATTATCATGGTAGGACCAAATGGCATAGGCCCTCAATCCGATGGGCCATGAAGCCTGATCTGTAATACCAAAGGTTGAAACGTACTGCAATCTTAGCGGAAAAATAAGTACTACAATTTATGCGTACGGCAAAAATATTCACTTGCATATGAATGTTTTTCTATTTTAGTAATTATCTAATAACTTTTTTATATTTATTCACAATTGAGAAAATAACACAATCTATTTACTTTATGGCCATCATCAAAACATGAAATGAAGTGAAACGCAGAAAGTTATCGCTCAATACAAGAGTAAAATGCTTAGTTTAAAGTTTAATAAACTGGCTAATTGCACTATGAATTAAATCAGAAAATGACCATGGATGGAGTTTATGATGGATCCAGATAAAATATTTTAAATATATGATTTATATTAAATTATTATTATTTTTTATTCTCAATAAAATCTGTGAATAATCACTACGTTATTGATAACTAAATTATACTTTCATTCCATTAAATCAATTTGATCGATTAAAACAAAAGTGAAAGGAGGAAAGAAAAATTAGAAAAAGCCTGTGAGGCATTAACGAAAATATAATGCGGTACATGGTATTTTGCAAAGCTTGCGTTGAAATGAATGAATTTGTTGGGTAGCAATAGTACAATAATTGAATGGAATTGAATAAATATGCTAACAATAAGTGACAATGTCGTAAATTTCCACTGCCCAATGCAATATTGTGAGATCATCAAAGAAAGTCCAAGACTTGCGCAAGCATAGAGGATGGGGATCATCACGTGGACCAACTTAATTCCGCGGTGTCATTTGTGGGAGCTGAGTGGGAAGAGGGACAAAACTTGTTTAGTTTCGTATTATGGAAGGAATCATAAACATTTTGGCGTGTCGTGTCATGTCATGTGCGCGTTACTCTTGAATCTTCACCTACTAATTAATACGTGTGAAAATAACATTGTCAAACTTTTGGTATTCCTCCCATTCCCAATTTAATTATTTTAACGGTGAAATTCAACGGTAAAGAATGGAGAGGATCCGGATTTTGATTGGGGCACAAAACCCCATGGGTGATGGGTTTGTGTTGATAACAATGGAGAGAGAGAGTATGAAATATTGTTATTGTAAGTCAAAAGTCAAAACTTGCGACAATGAATCACATCACGGGGCACGATGGGTTACTTATGTTTCGCGTCTAGCTTCCACCTTTCGCTCTCTGCTCTCCAATGCTGCCAGCCATGCTCCAAACTCCAATACCCTCCCTACCTTCTTCATTCAACTTCACCATCAACAATTACTCCATCTCAATGCCTTCGCTTCTAACATACTCTTATCATCCCTTTCCTTTTAATATAACTCTTCTACTATTTTATTCTTGAGATCTGTTTTTGGTTTTATGATACATGAAACCAAAGAGAAAGAGGGAAGATTTTTATTTTATTTTATTAAATCAATCAGGGCATAAGGGAGAAAACAAAGTAAATATAATTTATAAGGATACTTTTATACGCTTTTTGTAAAAATATGTAAAATTAAAATAGTTAAAGAAAATGTTCAACAACCATTTTTTTCTATTTATATTAGTCAATAATTTTGGTCTATATATTTTTTTACATCAACCAATAAAAATATGTTGATCAATTAAATATTGACAAAAAAATAAATTGTATTAATCATATATGCATGATTATGTTATTTGTACTAATATAATATCTAAGTTTTACATTACAAATCATTTAAAAAAAAAAAGAAAACAGAGAATAATAAATTGATGACTGATGAGTTTATAATTTTCTTTCCGGTCAGTATGATATGCATGGTTAGCATAAGTGTTCAATTGAATGAGTGCTAAGCTAGTCAAGTTACCATTCAAGAAGTTACAAAAAATTTGATGCTGTATATAAAATTGGAATTTGGAAGAATAAATTAAATACATAAAATATAAAATTATAATAAAATAATTTTGTTTAATAAAACATTTCTGAAATTAAATAATTGATTTGAAATGATAATATTAAAAATAATAAATAAATAAATAAATTGATATTGTAAGTATTATAATTTAGAAATATAGTATAGGTATGGTTGTGTGATGTGATTAGGTAGCATAGCAATATAGCATAGATTTAGATGGTGTGGAGTGTTGACTCGCTGATGCTTGTCCTTTGACTACGGTTTATATGGTTTGGATCTGTCGCACTCGCATGGCATCCGTTTTCCACGCTGAGACGCTGACTTACACTATCTACATTTGACTATTTTCAACCTTTTTTAATACACAATCAAAATACATCCGCATCCACGTGGCATGGCATGCCACTTCCTTCGGAGAAACTTGAAAGTACCTTTATGTGTCTCAACTCTCAAGTGTGAACATGAGATCCGCCATGTGCTAAGTAAATCAACCACATTACTATTTTTCTTTCAAAAATATCATTATACTCATAGAATTTTAATTTTAATTTTAATTAGACGACATATATGATATATATTCACACGAAATCCGGCATGTGTGAATGAATCACGTTACTATTTTTCTTTAAGAAAATTATAAAATTTTAATTAACTAGTCATATATTTCACCAATCTAATAAATTTTTTTATTAATGAAAAATAAAACTCCAATAAAATAATAAAAATGGTGTAAAATAAAATAATAAACACCCTTAAAAAAATTCTTATGATTTTCTAAATAAAAATAATATTTATACTATTTTTAATACCTTACTAAATATATTTTTTAATAATATGAAATATAAATTTATTTACTATTTTTATTAATTTATTTAATATAAAAATTAAAATACACACATAATTCCTCTTAAATTTTTTTCTTTTTGTGGATAGAAAAAGTTGGAGAGAGTTTTTAGGCAGAGAGAGAGAGAGAGAGAGAGAGAGGTTATAAGTTATAAAAGGAAGAGGAAGTGAGTGAAGAGTGACAGAATAGCAGCGGCCATTGGCATTCCACTTTGAAGCTTTATCAGATATGCATAGCTCGTAGTCGTAGGGTCTGCTCTGTACCTTCACAGTGGTCGCTTACACAAACACAGTAACAGTAACAGTAACACCACCCCTCCACCCACACCTACTTGTCAGCAACAGTCACTCTTTTACTAAATTCTCCAAATCTAACCCACCATCCCTCTTCCTCCTTTGTCCAGTCCTTTTCCTCTTTATCCTCCGTCTCCTCTCTTCTCTTCTAAACCCAACAAATTCAATGCTACCCACCCACTCAACAGGCCCCCTTTTCGTGCTTCTCCTTCCTCCTCCTCCTCCTCTATACTTATTGCCATCACCGCAATAACTGGAAAGTGCATATAAGCAATTTATTAACCCTGATACTTAGTCACCGTCATCCTCGTCCTTTCTTCTTTACTTGTTTCTGAGCACCCAATTTATATCCCCTGTCTCGGTGTTTTCACAAACAAATCTCAGGAGCCAGGCCCCACTCCCCACGCCCCCGGTCCTCCTCCTCTCTTCTCTTTTCTTTTTAAGAACCAACCCCACATTCACTCTCATTCTTGTACTTGGTGCCTGCATGTTTCACTCCCCAGCTATGGATGTGAGCTCAGCTTCTTCCTTTCATTTCAAGTTTCAATAGCTCTTCTTGCTTTGGTTTATGTATGTTGAATGATTGATGTGTAGGAATGGAAGAGAAGCGGGCAGATACCGGCTTTTGGGAACTGGGAATTCGCGAATGAGATGCCAATAACTCAGTACTTCGAGTGTGCAAGACAAGCTGGGCTGGTTCGTTACAGCTCCTCTTCCGGAGAGAGTGATCCTTGCGTCCGTGACCTTTACTCTCATGATTTTCACAAACCACCACCTCCTTCTACTCTCAAAAAGGTCTCTTTCTTTTCCACCACCATATATTATTACTTTATTATGAGATGTGATTTCTAAGTACCAGCCTTCAAGTTCAGTTTTTGAGGCACATAAATCATAAATGCGTCACAGTGATTTTGATGCGTGGGTGTGCAGGGGAATAGGAACAGAGAAAGGGAGAAGAGGTGCTCTCATGGGAACGTTAATGGGAACATGAGAAAGCTGAAGCAAGGAAAAGTATGGGACGTGACGGAACAACAAAGGAGCAAGCAACAAGAAAGCGTTCCGTTTCCGCAATCAGTGGCCCCATCTCGACCCAAACCTGTTGACGAAGATCTTTACAAGATCCCACCCCAACTCCTTCGTTCTACCAAAAGGGTATCTCCTTTTCTTTTCTTTATTATTATTATATTATTTTCACTTTCTTTTCCTTATTACTATTAATAATAATATTATGTTGACTTTTGCAGAAGAAAGTGCTGGGCTTCATTTCCAAGTGTTTGGTACCCGCTGCATGTGTTTCATGAATCATGACCATCTTTCTTCTTCTTCTATGTGAAGCTGCTGGCTTATGTGGTGATGATAGTTTTTGCTGCATGAGTGATTTTCTTTTTTCTTTTTTTTTTTTAGTTATAGTAGTAGCATATAATGATCGATGTGGTAATACTAATTAGTAATTCCTATTTGGTGTGTGTCTTCTTTAATTTCAGTCGGTGCTTATTGCAATTATTATTATACTAGTGTACTATATTATTATTTTGAATCTAGAATTAGTAAATGCTTATTTTGTTGGCATTAGGTGGCAGAGTTGATGTTACAACTTACAATGTCGGATTTCACGGATACTCAACTTCTTTCTCGTTAATGTTGGACTCTGGAAAGTCCCTTGTTTTTTACTCTTACTTTTATCCAATAATGCCAACATCAAGTTGATGTGCAAATCCAATGGCTATCATGAGTGCTTAAGCTGTATCAAATTATCATTTGAATTGGTATCTACCTTTCTGCTGCCACAGAAAGTTCCTTGCTGTAATTACTAACTCTGGTTAACGGATATTTGTAATTATGTAGTAATGGTTTGAAATATACTATCTGAAAGTATATTTTAACAATAAATGTAGACACACACTGTTTAAAACAAAGAAAAAAAAGAAAAGGTTGGCAGAGTCTGAAAATGACAGAAATCACTGTTCACTAGTCAATTCCAAGATAAACTTTTCCAAACTTTTAACGTGGTCACCAATCCTCTACTATGGGGCTGTAAGAATGGCTGCCCATGAATCACATTAGAACCGAGGTGGTGGCTAATCAGGTAACAAATATCGAAGCCTATGTTATGTGCATAGGAAACTCTGATCTGATAGGGATTATTTACTGCGATAATCGATGTAATTTAATTATTCACTTTCCAAATTAAAAATATATATTACTTGTACTGCCAACTTATGTATGTATATAGTGTTTGTCTTTGAATTAGCTAAATTAGTAAGCGAATATAAGTTCCATGAAAGATATGGAGTACCAAAATGCTTTCTACTTTCTGTTAATTCCATGAAGAAAGATACTAGTACATAATTCCTTTTTCAGTTTTGTATTTTTCTTTTGGTCAGAAACTTGTATTTTTCTTACAAATCAGTAACTTATGTTTTTCTGGGTCCCAATCAATGAGAAATTCTTACTAGTAGATGTTTTTTTAGTGCGATTTAAAATATAAATTTAATTAGTGAGATTCTATTTGAATACTAAAATTAATTATTAAAATCAGTCATTAGTATATAATACATATTAAAATATAAAATACATACTAAAAATAAATTAAGTTATTTATATATTTTATATTTTAATATATGATGAGTGATTTTAGTGGCTAATTTTAATGTAGTCACGTAGTCCTAAGATAAATAGCAAGTGAGAAAACTTTTGTAGATTTTTTTTGGGGTCATGAGCTTCTTGTAAATTGGTGAGGAAACTAAACTAAACTGGGCCTCTTCCATGGCCTTTATGAGATTATTTTTTTCAGCCGAAAAAGGTGAGGAAAAAAAATTAAAAAAGGGCTTTAGGTTACTAAACGTCTCTTTCTTCTTAACTGGCATCTCAATTCAATTCATCCATTCCAATATTGGAAGTTGGAACTTGGAACCCATCTAGAAAAGTCATGCTGCTAATTCTTTTTCACCATTTCAGGGAAATAGAATTGAAAATGATGAAAAAGAAATTGAAGCCATATACACATCCATATCCATATAAAATATAATTAACTTCAATTTACATGAAAGCTCTGCCTCTGCACAATTGAAATTAAATTTAATTGAAAAAGTTAAAAAAAAAGGAGAACATAATTTGCTAGGCAGAACATCCGCTTGATTGTTGGGAATTGATGAGCTAGATGAAGTTGGCGTGCAATGTCAGTCCTTTATGAAACAATATAAATAAAGAACAAGTACTATTATTACCACTATTAATTAATTAAGAAACTAAAGAGAATGATTTGGATTTAGGTAATCAGGGAAGAAAGGTCTAAAAGCATATAATAAAACAAACGGTGGACCCTTTGTTTTTTGTCTTTGAATGTTAAATGTTGATTGGCTAATGCTTATTAATATTATACCATCCTCCTCTGTTTGCTTGTCAAACTCAAGAGGATGCGCCCTCCACTCTCTAAGGACCACCTAACCGAAACAAACATCTTTTTAAAATAAAAGG
>JASCZI010000360.1:22226-41465 GCA_036250425.1 Stylosanthes scabra
GCAACCTTCTCCCTTATGAAATGGCAATCTATTTCGATATGCTTTGAACGTTCATGAAGAGTGGGATTAGTTGTCATCTGAATAGCGGACAGATTGTCACAGAAAAGCATAGCAGATGGGACAGTAATGTTCATGAACTGTAACAAGGCCATAACAGAGATGATTTCACAGGCTGCATTGGCCAAAGCACGGTACTCAGCTTCAGTCGAGCTACGGGAGACAATAGTTTGCTTCTTGCTTTTCCAAGAAACGAGGGAATCACCTAGGAAGGTGCAGAAACCGGTGGTGGAACGACGTGTGTCGAGGCAACTCCCCCAATCAGCATCAGCATAAACAGATAGCTGAAACTTCGATGTGGAGGAGAACAAAACACCTTGACCAGGAGCTACCTTCAAGTATCGAAGAAGGTGATGAGCTGCATTAAGGTGAGGAAGGCGAGGGTCTGACATATATTGAGCTAGCTTAACCACAGTTAAAGTAATGTCAGGACGTGAGATGGTAAGATACATTAATCTTCCAATCATCCTTCGGTATGCAGAGGGATCAGCCACGGGATCACCTTCAGCAGCTCGAAGCTTAAGGTTAGCTTCCATGGGGGTATTGGCAGGTTTACACCCCAAGTATCCAATCTCCTCAAGCAAAGAAAGAGTATACTTTCGTTGCGTCAAAGAAATTCCCTGCTTGGATTTTGCTAACTCCAACCCAAGAAAGAACTTTAGATCCCCCAAAATCTTTAGCTTGAAGATAGATTGAAGCTGATCCTTAACTTGGTCAACCAAATCTTGGCGCGGTCCAGCAATTATTATGTCATCAACGTAGACAATGAGAAAAGTGGTTGAGTTTCCTTCACCCAAAGAGAAAAGGGAGCAATCTTGTTTGCATTGTTTGAAACCATGCCGAACAAGAGTGTTACAAAACATGCTGAACCACTGTCTTGAGGCTTGGCGCAGGCCATACAAAGATCTCATCAGCTTACACACTAATTCTTGTTTCCTCTGTGGATGTCCCAGAGGCAAGTCCATATAGACTTCTTCATCCAATTCCCCATTCAAAAAGGCATTGTTAATGTCAAGTTGCAAGAGGCTCCAATTGTGGACAGCTGCAATAGTAAGAAGGATCCGGAATGTGGTGATCTTAGCTACAGGACTAAAAGTGTCCTTGAAATCTATACCAGCCTGCTGAGTATACCCTTTGGCGACCAAGCGAGCTTTATATCGTTCCAATGTCCCATCAGCTTTCAACTTGGCTTTGTACACCCAACGGCAGCCAATAGCATGTTTTCCTGGAGGTAAAGTGACCAATTCCCAAGTATTGTTCGATTTCAGGGTCTCAAGTTCCTCTTGCATAGCAGTCCTCCATTCAGGAAATTGCACAGCCTGATGGTAAAATTGAGGTTCAGGGATGGTGTCGAATTGAGCAATTATATTGTGATAAATATGGTTAAGTCTGTGAGTGCTGCAATAGTTAGATACTGGGTAAGGAGTGGTATGGCAAATGTAATCACGGAGGTAAGATGGAGGGTGAGGTACACGGGAAGATTTTCTTGCTGGTGGGGGTGGTTCGAAAGTTTGTTGCAGGGGTAAAGGAGAAGAAACAGTGGGAGTTATGGGAAGAAGATGAGGCTTTTGTGGACTAAGGTCAGGGGCAGGATGCGGTAATACAGTGTCAGCAAAGATGTCAAAGGAAGAATGTGAATGAGGATCTATTGCAAAGGGAAAGACATCCTCATGAAAGACTACGTCTCTGGAGATGAAGAATTGCCGAGTGCGAAGGTTGTAGAGCCTATATCCTTTATAACCAATAGGATAGCCCATAAACACAGCCGGATTTGCGCGGGGACAGAACTTGGTGCGAGAAACAGAGGATGTTGCAGCATAAGCAAGGCAACCAAAGATCCTGAAGGAAGCATAACTTGGTTGTTTCCCAAAGAGACACTCAAAAGGGGACTTCTTCTTTAGAACAATGCTCGGAGTACGATTGATCAAGAAGGCAGCAACGGTGACACATTCGCCCCAGAAATGAATGGGAACCTTGGACTGGAATAACAAAGCCCGAGCCACATTCAACAGATGCTGATGTTTCCTTTCAACAACAGCATTCTGTTGAGGGCGATATGGACAAGATTACTGATGAAGAGCTCCCTGTTGCTGTAGAAACTCGGTGAGAGCCAGTTCTTTGGCATTGTCAGATCTGAGGCATTTGATCTTGGTGTGAAATTGAGTTTCAATCAAAGTATAGAAAGCTTTCAAACAGGCTGTTGCATCAGACTTAGTAGCAAGCAAATAAATCCAGCAAAATCTAGTAGCATCATCAACAATAGTAAGGAAATAATGCTTTCCATTATATGTTGGGACTTGGTAAGGTCCCCAAACATCACAATGTACAAGGTCAAAAGGATGAGCAGAAAAATGATTGTTAGACTCAAAGGGTAACTTCTTAAACTTTGCAAGAGGACATATGTCACACTTTGTGCAATCAAGCTTATTCTGAAAATGTAAAATAGTATCTAATTGACTAAGGACCCTAGGTGGTACATGCCCTAATCGAGCATGCCATAGCTGTTCCTTACAAAGGTTTATTGTATTGAAAACAGAATTTGGCCGTTTGGCATATGAATCAGCCTGCAAAATGTATAAGCCCTGAGACAAATTACCCATCCCAATCATCTTCGATGTGTGTGTATCCTGGATAGTGAAAGATGTAGAACCAATAGTAATAGTGAGTGTAGTATTTGAGAGAAAAGTAGAGACTGAAAGTAGATTTACCCTAAAGGCTGGGACATATAGAACATTGTGAAGCTGAAGATGACTATCTAGAGTAACAGTACCTATGAAATTTGCGTGAAAGACTTCACCATTGGGTAAGGAAACAGAAAACTGTCTAGAGGTGTGTATAGAGTCAAAGAGAGACAAATCACAAGCTATATGAATTGTTGCACCACTATCTAATATCCAAGAGTCTTTCGAAAAAGATGACCTTGACACTGAGGTGTTGAGAACAATACCTGAAGGTGTAGTCACTTCAGTGGAGTCTGGTGGTGAAACTTCTTGCACCTTGCTGTTGTTGAGAAAATTGAGGAGTTGATGAATTTGAGAGTTTGTCAGATTGAGGGCAGGAGAGGGAAGTGAGTCTCCGGTAATCATAGGAGCAGCAACATGATTCACGGAAGGCTTGGTTACACGATTCTTCCCATAGTTAGGTGGATAACCATGGATCTTGTAGCATTTATCTACAGTGTGGCCATAGAAACCACAGTGAGAACAGAGAGGACGGTCTTTCTTCATGCTTCCACGTCCACGACCTTGAGGCGAAGGCGGTGGTGGTGGATCCTTAGCATAGAAGGCTACTTGACTCTGTGGAGAAGTGAGGGAAGCACCCAAGGCACGATGTTTCTCCTCTTGAGTAACCAAAGAAAGGACCTTATGGATTACGGGAAGAGGTTCCATGAGAAGAATCTGACTTCGAATCTGAGCAAATGAGTCATCCAAACCCATCATAAAGCAATGTACATACTCTGCTTGAAGAAAATCACTCATGGCACGAGAATTAGCACAATTGCATTGAATTGGCCGAAAAGAACTTAATTCCTCCCATAGAATCTTGATGCGAGTGAAATACTGAGACACGGTCATGGTGCCTTGGCGCAAATTCAAGAGCTCACGCTTCAATTCGAAAACCCTAGGACCATTGCCATGTTGAAAATGCTCTTGGAGGTCATTCCAGAGCTCAGATGTAGAATCAATATAAACAAGTGAAGTAGCAATCTCTTTGGACACAGAATTTAAGATCCAAGTAATCACAATATCATTCACACACTGCCAGTTCTCAAACTTCTCTGGTTCAGTGGAAGGATCAGGTCGAGAAATTGATCCTATAACGAATCCTAGCTTTCGCTTGGCATTCAGCGCTTTTCGCATTGCGCTACTCCAGGCGTGATAATTGTCTTCTGCAAGCGGTTGAGTGACCAAAATGAGGCCAGGTTGATCAGCCGCGGTGAGAAGATAGGGATCAATCGCCATCGTTGCTGTCGAAGATGCAGAATCGACGGGAGAAGTAGACGAAGGTGAAGAACTAGGAGAAGTCATGAATCTTCCAAAACAATCGAGAGAAAGAAATCAGATATAGCTGCTTTCCTAGGCTCCGTGATCGGAAAAGTAACTTGCATAAGAAAGTAGAAATTGCAAGAAAACAGATCTCATCAACACTATCGGAGAGCCATTGGAAAGAGGAAAGAGGAGAAGAAAGAAGAAAGAAGAAGGTGCGGAAGGAAAAGGAAGATCCAGAGAAAAAATTCAGAGAAAATTTACTTCTGATACCATATTAGATAAACACATAATAGGAGAAATGAAAAACTGATTCATTACTCATTGAGATGATTACAATATATACACTTCAGTTAGCTTCCCTGACAAGCTAACATAATAACAGAAAAGGAAGGTTCACTAACTAACTAACTGACTTAAGACATAATTAACTAATCACAGTTATAACAATTTGACTATGGTTAATAATACATCAACTGTTTCTTTCAAGGAACAAGGAAAGAAGTGAGTACACTCTTTATGCATGAGTTTTACTATATTTAGGGCTTCTGTATGATTATTGTTCAATTCTATAATTTGATCTTAGAATTTTGCTATACGGGATGGTTTCCAATGGATGCAGTGAAATCCGTTGTGTTAAAAGGCACTTAATGCTGGAAGCACTTGCCAGTGAGCTTCCTAGTGACAGGATTAGGTACTTGTCAAAGGTGGTTGCTATTGAGGAATCTGGATTCTCTAAGATACTCCATCTTTCTGATGGAACAACCATCAAAACAAAGGTAATTAGCAATGTATTACATTACACAACATATATAACTAACAAATTTTGTGAAATGAATGCAAATTATTAGCAAACCTTAATTGATACATTCATAGATGTTCCGTGTTTGTGATTGAATAATAGGTTTTGATTGGTTGTGATGGAGTGAACTCTCTGGTTGCAAAGTGGTTAGGCTTCAAAGAGGCTGCCTTTGCCAAAAGATCTACAGTCAGGGGATATACAGAGTACAAGAACAATCATGGGTTTGAGCCCAAGTTCATGCAGTTCTTCGGGGATGGTTTCGAGCTGGGGTTATTCCTGCTAATGAAAATGCTGTTTATTGGTTTTTCACTTGGAATTCAACAAGTCAAGGTGACTTTTTTGTTTCAGCCCAGAGTTGTTTTCCTTGCATAAACCCTGAAAACAAGCTAAATTATGTTAAAGGCACAGTACTTTGAACATTCATTTACAATGGCTATTAGCCAATGACGTTTAAAGTTAAGCTTACTGTTCTTGCAGATAAAGTTCTTGAACATAATTCAGCTGAGCTGAAGCAATTTGTGTTGGACAAGCTTGAGGAAAGGCCAAGTGATATAAGATCAGTCATAGAAAACGCCGAGCTACATAACTTCTTTTTGACGCAACTGAGATACAGACATCCATGGAAGCTCTTGTTTGGAAACATCAGCAAAGGAAATGTTTGTGTTGCCGGAGATGCATTCCATCCCATGACTCCTGATCTTGGCCAAGGTGGTTGTTCTGCATTGGAAGATGGTGTTGTTCTAGCAAGGTGCCTTGGTGAGGCATTCTCCAAGAAACAAGGAACACATTTGAAAGATGGTGATGAAGAGGAACAACACAATACAAGAGGATTGTGGAGGCTTTGAAGAAATATGCGAATGAGAGAAGATGGAGAGGCATTGATCTCATTTCCACAGCTTATATAATTGGTGTTTTCCAGCAGGGTGGTTCTAAATTGGTTGACTTTTTGAGGGACAAATTCTTAGCTTTTTTCCTTGCTGGCTTGTTACTCAAGAAATCTGGTTTTGATTGTGGGAAATTAGAATAATGAAATGAGAGAGATCTTTGCATGAATTGTGATCACTTAGTTCACTGGAGAATTAATATTTAGAATTTGTATCATTTTATCATAAAATAAGAAATCGTTATTTTTTTTTTTGTAAAATGACATGTGAATAATAGTTGTTATGTTTGCCAATGAGATGTGGCTCAAATGATATTTATTAGAATTTCCCTTTTTTATTATCCCGGATTCGAAACCCCTATCTTTGTAAAAAAAAAAAAAAATTAGTTTTTATGCTTGTTGCCTTTTTCATATACCCAAAATAAATTTGTAAATTGAGGTCTTCAAGTTCCCACACCTGACACCTGACACCTACCATTTCCTATATTATGAAGATTTCCATCACTCAATCTGCAACAATGGTTTGCGGGGAAGTTGATCACTGCAAGCTTTATGTGAATGCTTGGCAGGTTCCCCAGACATGAGGATAAATTCGCAGATAACAGATGAATTTTTATTAGTCCATCCTTTGGTAATTATTGCATGATGAATATTGTAACTAAGTAATTTATACTTTTCACCTTCTCAAGTTGGAAAGTTTCTGTTTACAAAAGCTACATAATGGACAAAATTACATAGATTTTTTTTTACATGGAGGATAGAAGTATACTTCATTTATTTAATGAGTAAAATTATAGATGAATGATGTTTTCTGTTAGACATATTTACCTTTTTATTAGTTAAGTTTTATTTTTATTCACCATAAATAGTATGTATTTTTTATTTTTTGATGGATAATTATGTCTAGTAGAGAATAACATTTGTATATATATTTAGCTCATTAAATAAATGGTATGTAATTTTATCTTTTGTGTAAAATGTCATAGGTAATTTTGTCCATTCTTCTATATATGTGAGTCGAGCGGGGTTGCTTTGATTTTAATATTCTATTGCTGTTTTTGATAGCGGCAATAGTTTTCGCTTTGCATATTAAAATTCAGTCTTCAAATCAATCACTAAATATTTATATATGAATATATTTAAGTCACTTTCAATATATATTGTATTTTATATTAATGGCTGAATTTTAATGTTTTACAAATGAGAAAGAAAATTTTATGAGCAATATATTTGGGAGCCAATAATGAGTTACGGATAATAACTTATATATTTTGTAGGTGATAATTTTTATTTATTTTTATGATAATATTTTTTAATTTTGGATAATAAATTTTTTAAATTTTGAATAATAATTAAATTATTGATTTTTTTAGAAACTCCTTAACATTAATTTTGTAACATTGTTGTTTACAAATTTAGCTAGAAACAATAATGTAATTTAACTTTGGCTGATGATGATAATATATCAGACCAAGTTTTGGGAGTGTGCCATAGTAATTTTCTAATTTGCTTAATTTTTAATTTTCTGCCGTGATCCGTGAGTGATTGTTAATTATTTATTTATTTATTTTGTCTTTTGTGACTGTTTAAGTCAGGCATGTGTTATGAATTATGAGGATGATGGGATGATAATACAATATCTTAAGAATTTTGTTAAATATCTTTTTAATCAATACAAGTAAAAAACTATTTTTTTTTTCTTTGTTTGTAGTGGAAGAGTAATTAAGAATTGTATTACGAAAACACTTGGTTGAATCTGGGTGTCGGCAATGACGATTTCTTTTCACCACGCCAACGAGATATATTGCATGTGCATAACACGTTTTGCCAAAGAGGAATTACAAAAAAATGTTAGGAAGTTATTAGATAGTCAATAATTAAATTATTATTTAAAATTTATATGAGCTATCATTCATAATTCATATATTTAAGATTAAGTTATCATTTAAAATTTATATGAGTTATCATCCATATATATATGTATTGACTTTCTATTGATTATAATATGTTAGTTTCTTAATTTTTTTTTTTACAAAAAATTGTTCGATAAAAATATAAATTGTGATATCTTTTATAATATAGATTTTAGTTTTTATGTATTAAAAAATTAAAACGAGGTCCTTGGTGGCTTGGTCCCTTCAATAATATATTAATATGTCATAAGAATATCCTCATCATATATTTCCAACTGCACTGTATAAGGTCTTTACATGAGGTCTGCTTAATCCTCAATTCAGTTTATTAGTATCCCCCTCCCCCAAAAGCAAAAGCATGGAAACAACAAGAGTGTTAGTTGAAGAAGATATTGTGATTATTGGTGCTGGAATTGCTGGCCTCACTACTGCCTTAGGACTTCACAGGTATCTTCCATGAAAATTGTATTATATTTAATCCATATGATGATTATATGATTTAGAGATAATAATATGAATTGTTGGTGGAGGTTGGGTGTCCCAAGTTTGGTGTTAGAAAGTTCCGATGGACTGAGAGCCACTGGTTTTGCTCTAACAATATGGAATAATGGTTGGAAGGCTTTGGATGCCGTTGGTGTTGCACACACCCTCCGCCGCCCCAATCATCTTCAACTTGAAGGGTAACTACCAACTAAGTATTTTTCATATCATACTTAGTGTTGGTTTGAATCTTTTTGTTTTAGGAAATGTACTTTTTTTTTAAAAAAAATACTTTTTAATTAAATTTAAAATATTTAGATACGTTTTTTAAGAATACTTTTTACTTAAAAAAATAAATGATTTATTTTTTCAAATCAGTAATGTGTTGGTTTTAAAAATAGTAAAAGAAAAAGAAGTTTCTATTAATAAAATATCGTTTTAAATAAGACATAAAAAAAAGTTATTTTTTTTTCAAAAAGTCAATCCAAAGTAACTCTTATTATCATGTTAAAAATTTACATACAGTTAACTTAAAAGTGGAAGTAATAATTTAAAATCATTACATGTTAAGTTATCTAATAATTTTTAACAAATATTAAAAAAAATATTTTTCATCAAATTTGTATTATTTAGGTGCATTTTTGAAAAAAATACTTTAATTTAAAAAAAAATATGTATTTTTTTAAGAAATCAACAATGTTTTGTTTTTTTTTTTTTTAAAAAAAGCAGTTTCTATTAATAAAAATTTTTTTTAAATAAAATATAAATAAAAAAGAATTTTTTTTCAAAGAATCAAAATTATCCTTATTTTTCTAAAGTAGCTTATAAAAATTGTCTAATAAAAAAATTTTTTAATAAATATAATCAACAACAATTGTGTTTGGTAAAATGACTTTAAAAATTTAAAAAAATTATAATAAATACAAATGTAATAAAAAATGTGGATATTTATTAATAAATAGGGTTATATTAGACTTTTTAGTAAGCCATCTTTAAAAAACTCTCCTTAAATACAACTCATCTTTTTATTCTTTTAAAAGTTGCAAAACAAGCACATCATCTTTTTGGTTTATAAGTGATTGAAATTTTGAAAAGCTCAATCACCTGCAGGGGACTTAAATGGAAGTGATAGTTTTAAAATCAATAGATGAAGTAAATGTTGACTTATGCGTGATTTGATTTTCTAGTTTCAACTAGTTAAATTGAATAAGAACTCAGAACTTGTTTGCAGGAACGGGACTACTTCATTGATCACGGGGCAACATACATCAACTACTTCTTTCAAGGAACAAGGAAAGAAGTGAGTAACTATATGCATGAATTTCACTCTATTTAGGGCTTTTGTACGATTATTGTTCAATTTGCTTCGTGGGATGCTTTTCAATGGATGCAGCGAAATTCGTTGTATTAAAAGGCACTTAATGTTGGAAGCACTTGCCAGTGAGCTTCCTAGTGACACAATTAGGTACTTGTCAAAGGTTGTTGCTATTGAAGAATCTGGATTCTCTAGGATACTCCATCTCTTAGATGGAACAACCATCAAAACTAAGGTAATTGGCAAAGTGTTACATTACACAGCATACATAAATAACAAAGAATTTTTGTGAAATGAAAGCAAGTTATTAGTAAACCTTAACTGATACATACATGGATGTTTCGTGTTTGTAACTGAATAATAGGTTTTGATTGGTTGTGATGGAGTGAACTCTGTGGTTGCAAAGTGGTTAGGCTTCAAGGAGGCTGTTTTTGCCAGAAGATCTGAAATCAGGGGATATGCAGAGTACAAGAACAATCATGGGTTTGGGCCTAAGTTCATGCATTTCTTCGGAGATGGTTTTCGAGCTGGGGTTATTCCTACTGATGAAAAGGCTGTTTATTGGTTTTTCACTTGGAATACAACCGGTCAAGGTGAAGAAAAGCTAAATTCTGTTAAACGCATAGTACTTTGAACATTCATTTATAATGGCTATTAGCCAATGACATTTAAAGTTAAGCTTACCATTCTTGCAGATAAATATCAAGAACATAATTCAGCTAACTTGAAGCAATTTGTGTTGGACAAGCTTGAGAAAATGCCAAGTGATGTAAGATCAGTCATAGAAAACACCGAGCTACATAACTTCTTTTCGTCGCGACTGAGATACAGACATCCGTGGGAGCTCTTGTTTGGAAACATCAGCAAAGGCAATGTTTGTGTTGCCGGAGATGCATTCCATCCCATGACCCCAGACATTGGCCAAGGTGGTTGTTCTGCATTGGAAGATGGCGTTGTTCTAGCAAGGTGCCTAGGTAAGGCATTCTCCAAGAAACAAGGAACACATCCGAAAGATGATCATGAAGAGGAACAACAATACAAGAGGATTGAGGAGGCTTTGAAGAAATATGCAAATGAGAGAAGATGGAGAGGCATTGATCTCATTAGCACAGCTTTTATGGTTGGTTTTATTCAGCAGGGTGGTTCTAAATTGGTTGGGTTTTTGAGGGACAAATTCTTAGCTACTTTCCTTGCTGGCTTGTTACTCAAGAAATCTGGTTTTGATTGTGGGAAATTAGACAACTGCTAGTGAAACGAGAGAAATCTTTGCATGAATTGTGAACACTTGATTCATTGGAGGAAGGTATTAAGGTAATAGCAGGTTCTATGATGAGTTCTAAATCAGTTAAAAGTAAGTCCTTTTGTAAATTGAGTTCTTATTTATCACAAAATAAGAAACCATTATCATGCTGTAAAATGATGCAAGTTCTTATGTTGCCTTTACCATAACCCAAATAAATTGAGGGTTGTTAATACATTTCTATCTATCTATCTATCTATTCTATTTTTCCAAACAATAATTCTGAACAAGTGTTTTGGCCTACCAAATCATTTATTTTTATGCTAAATAGAAGACTATTTCGATGTCAAATAAAATTTTAGTTATATGCAATTTTTTATACTATTTAACATCGAAATAATATTTTATTTAGCATAAAAATAAATTACTTGGTTAAACTTCATTAGTTAAAACCATTTGTTCAAATATTCAAAATTCTCTTATATTCTGCACATGTCATATTATATTTAAAATAAAATAAAAATAATAGACAAAGAGAATAAATATTAAACAAATTTCATGATTTAACAACGTATCAATTTAATCAATAGAACAATATTTTTTAGATAAAAAACTATTACTATCTTTTTGAAAAAAAAAAAACCCATGGCCCCCCTGTTACAAAAAGAAGAGAGGAAAAGTATAAGATCATAAAGAGTGTGTTCTTTAAGAAGGAAAAAAAAAAAAAAAAGAAGAAAAAGGAGCGGCCGGTGAAGTGAGGGAAGGAAGAGAATAATAATTTTTTAAAAAGTTATTTAGTACACATATAAATTGATATAGATATAAGATTTTATTATAATATAAATTTTATATCTTATATTTTATAAAAATTTAAAATAATATATAAATATAAGTTTTTACATTTCTCAAATAAAATCTACACTTGTAGCATTTAGCATTTATATCTGTACCGCATAAGTTCCCTAATTTTTTTCATGAAAAATTGATAATCAATAATGTCTTCGGCGTCAGCAATGACAAAAAGCAAAATTACCAGAGTAGATACAATGCATGTTCCATAAAATGGTTGCACTTCAAATTTGCCATCTTTTGATATCTCGCCACTCTTACCTAACGATGAAAGATTATTTTAGCTAATAACCAAAATCAACTACCAAATCAGTTATTAATATATAATATATATTGAAATATAAAATATATATTAAAAATAAATTAAATTATATATATATATTTTATATTTCAGTATGTATTATACATAATCACTAATTTGGATGATTAATTTTAATGTGAAAATAAAATTATTGAACAATGACAATATAAGTGACTGTAATGATTAATGTCATTAATTAATGTTGCAATAGTCAGAGTAAGCTTCTAAATGGCCTAAAATTATTTAATTTAATTTAATATTTATAATTATATAGTTATTATATCTAATATTTATTTTTTAGTAATTAATTAACACAAATAAAAATGAAAATGATAAATTATCAATACTTCTGATTCCTAAACTTTAGGTTTCAAATATTCTTTACTAATTAAATAGTGAATAATAAACTAACATTGCGTTGAACTAAGACTTATATTCATAGTTTTATAAATCACCACATCCCACTACGTTTTTTTAGGTGATTATTTCTGCCTTTTGTATGCATATGTACTCTTCTACCTTTCCTCAAATGTATTAATTATTTGCAATTTTTCTCAATAAAAAGATAAGAAATGAAATATGGAAATGTTGCTCCAATAATTTCTCTTGACTCTTGAAGCAATAAAGAAAAAATGAATCACGGCACTTTTTAGTATCTTATCTTATATTATATCATAAGCACAATCGTCATCTTCTTCGACTAAAAGCACTATATAAACTTGCGCTTGTGCTTGTGCACTTTTGTGTGATACCCAAAGCTTGACAACTCAATCCTAAAATTCAACAACTTTTTCCCACAAATAGAAAAAGGATAATAATCCAATTCCATATATAATAAGAGAAGAACATACATAACATAACACATACAACAAGCTTAAGGCCTATTAAGCAATGGAAACAACAATATTAGTTCAAGATATTGTGATTGTGGGTGCTGGTATTGCTGGCCTTACAACTGCCTTAGGACTTCATAGGTAAAATTCAAGTTTCATCTAAATTAGCTACTATATTTATGTTTCACACGATTTAAAATATATTTTGTATTTTAATATATATTCCCTACGAATAGCTGGTTTTTTTTACAGGTGACTTTGGTGCAGTGGTTGGTACTTAAATTACCATTAAGTCCAATGTATAAAAGTACATAGAAATTGAATCAACAATAATTGGTATATACATGATTATTGCAGGTTGGGTATCCCAAGTTTGGTGTTAGAGAGTTCAGATAGATTGAGAGCCACTGGTTTTGCTCTAACAACATGGAAGAATGCATGGAAGGCTTTGGAAGCTGTTGGTGTTGCACACATCCTTCGCCCCAAACACGTTCAGCTTCTTGGGTAACTGTTAATATCAATAAACCCTGTTATGGAGTAAGAGTAAAGAGATTACAATACTAATGTGTGTGTGTATGTAGGAATGTGACTACTTCATTGATCACAGGGCAACAAACATCAGCTACTTTGTTCAAGCAAAAGGAGTAAGCACACTCTATATTAACAGTATATGGATTAATTTTACTATAATCAGTTTTGTTCATTGATTTCATCTCAAGTTTTTTTCTCAGAAGGGATGCATTTTTTTTTTAGAAAATGTTCGGTAGTCATAGTTAGGTAGCTAAAACTTGTTTATTTTAGTTTTTGTTTGTATTTATTAATTACTGTTGAAATAAATGCTTAACCTGTTATAAGTGTATAATTACGGATGTTACATACCTGAAATCATAGATATTAAGTTAAACAAGATAACTTTTAATTGTGATTACTTAGCATTTCTCTTGTTTTATGCAGTGAAGCCTCTGAAAACCGATGCGTTAAAAGGGAATTAATGTTGGAAGCACTTGCCAGTGAGCTTCCAAGTGGAACCATCAGGTACTTGTCAAAGGTTGTTGCTATTGAGGAATCTGGTTTCTATAAGATACTCCATCTTGCTGATGGAACATCCATCAAAACCAAGGTAAGAAGTTAGTAAAATTTGTCATAAAAAAGGTACACAAGTCAGTAAAGCTTAACTTATGATGGATGAATATTGTTTGCAATTGAAAAGGTATTGATTGGTTGTGATGGAGTGAATTCGGTGGTGGCGAGGTGGTTGGGCTTCAAGGCGGCGGCTTTTGCCGGGAGATCGGCGACCAGGGGATGTATAGAGTTGAAGAACAATCATGGGTTTGAGCACAATTTCATGCAGTTCTTTGGCAGTGATTTTAGAGCTGGTGCTATTCCTATTGATGACAAGACCATTTATTGGTTCTTCACTTGGACACCATCCACCCAAGGTGATCCTCTCTTTTTCATTCAAAGATACGTTTTTAGTCCTTATAGAATTCCTGATTTTGGGGGAAAAAATTATAATGAAGTTTGATTTTGGTTCAAGCATTTAACCTAGCATGCTAAGGAATAGCATGAAGGGGAGCCTGTGTTAACGCAGAATGTTTGTCCATGAAGTAGCATAAGTTTACAATGGTAGTTGATTAATTAGTTAATTACAATTTGCATGCAGAGAAAGAGATGGAAGATAACCCAGAAAAGTTGAAGCAATTTGTGTTAGAGAAGCTTGAGAAGTTGCCAAGTGATATTAGATCAATCATAGAAAACACAGATTTAGATAACTTCTTGTCATCTCCATTGAGATATAGACATCCATGGGAGCTCTTGTTTGGAAACATAAGCAAAGGGAATGTGTGTGTTGCAGGGGATGCACTACATCCCATGACCCCAGACATTGGCCAAGGTGGTTGTTCTTCTTTGGAAGATGGTGTTGTTCTAGCAAGGTGCCTAGGTGAGGCATTTAAACTCTCCAATGGCAATGATGAAGAGGAAGAGGAACAAGAATATAAGAGGATTGAGGAGGCTTTGAAGAAATATGCAAATGAGAGAAGATGGAGAAGCATTGATCTTATTACCACTGCTTATGTTGTTGGTAATATCCAAGAAGGTGGTGGTGGTTCTAAATTGGTTTCTTTTCTGAGGGACAAGTTTTTGGCTGCATTTCTTGCTGGCTTGCTCTTGAAGAAATCTGATTTTGATTGTGGCAAACTAAATTAAAGGAGGACTACAACAGATGAAAGTAAAGTGAGACAGAACATCTCCAACATTAGTACCAATTTCAATTTTATTTTGGGTCCTATAAGTTGCCATATAAATATAAGTATTTGTGGGATCATATATAATTTGAGATTAAAATGAAATTTGTTACTCCAGTGCTTGATATCAATTTAATTCATATTTAATTTAAATAAAAAAACTTAATAAAAATAATTATATGCGTGTAATTATTTTATTGATTTTGTTGGTAAATACAATATCATTTTATTAATTAATTCCAATACAAAATATCAATTTTAAATTAGTTTATTTCTTGAAAATATCAAAATTGATACTCTAAGGTAGTCCATTATTAGAGATGCTTATATCCATGATCATGCATGGTTAATTGTATATACATGTATGGTGTTAAGGGTATAATGGTATAACCCCAAGTTGGAAATAGGAATAGTTAGTTATGAGTTATGACAGCTAGTAGATATAGTTAGCAGGTAGGTAGTTAGTTAAGTCAGTTTGTTCAGTTATACATATGGTAAGCCTTCATGTAACACAAATAAATAATTGTGAAACTCAATTCTCTGTTTTCATTCAGATCAATCACATACACGATTTTTCTTTCTCTCTTGTTTTCAACCTTTACACATATATCAAATGGAAATATAGCAAGTTAAAATAAAAATGAATACACTGATTCGATTATATAATATCGATAATTAAAAAATAGTTAAGTAATTAGATATGATTAGGTATAAATGAATAGTAGTGAATATTAGTAACGTGACAAACAGTATAAATATGAATAATATTACTGTAATAGATAAGAAAGTAGTGAACTGTGAATTTAGATTATCTTTTCCTTTTGCGGAGAATTATAATTTGTAAAACATAAATTAAATGTTTTTTAATTGAATAAATTACACAATACCTATCAATATTTGAGTTTGAATTTTCACAATCATTTAGATAAAAAAAAATTCTACAATGAAAAAAGAAATAGCATGTACTCATTGAGCTACCACAATACATGATGCAAAAACACATTGAATTGTAGTTGCTCTAACTTTAAGAGGATCTTCTTTATTAACAGCAGAGGATGAGCCATGAGGATTCCTATATCATATCTTATAAATTTACTATATATAAGTATGGTTATTTGTACATCATTTTAGTGTAATTTTTGTCTAATATAATATAGAAAGTATTTTAGGTGCATCAGAATTTATAATAATTTAATGATTTTAATTGTTAATTTTAATTATAAAATAATTTTAAAATATATATATATATTAAAATAAACGAGATTATTGAATTCCTATAATTTATTGAATACTTGAAATGCTTTTTATAATATAGATAGATCAGATCATAGGTGAATTTATAAAATTAAAAATTTCGAAACAGCATAGAGAAGGAACAGATGAGAGATATAATGAGGAAAGAGAATGGTTCCATTGCAAATAAAGGGTCAGCTTCAACTCCCTTCGTCTAATACAGCTGTCATCATCTTTAGTTCATGTTAGGCGGTGACATTGACGACGTTTTCATTCGTCCTTTCCTTCTATGAACACGAAAGGTACATTCTATATTAACTACTTCCCATCCTCATTGCTTCGTATATTCAGATATTACAAATCTCTATTCAAGAATATTTTGATTAAATATAAATCTGAGATATTTTTTATTCTTAAATTAATTTTTAGAGTTGAGTTAGCCCACCTAATTTCAATTCTAATAGTAACAATTTCACGTGAAGTGAATGTCATATGAGTATTCAATTTTATATATATTACCTAGTTTTGTTTCTGGCTTTGTATACCAACATATAATATGGTAATTATGATATAATTAACTATTTAATATTTAAGTGTGAGTGAGGATTAGTTACAAGAGAAACAAACAAACATAAGGGCGCTATAATATTATAAAACATAAGAAATAAAATAGATTAATTAGATAACTTTGGTTTATTAAGAGATTTTTTTTCTTTTCTGATAACTAATACTTACTCGTATATAAATACTAAATAGTCAATTATACCGTAATTATTATATGGTTTGTTAATATCACTTTCCCACTTGTGCTGCTTATTTTTGTGAGATTTATGAATTCTCTCTGAAATGATGTATAAAGAGAAGAAGTATATATTTTTTTTTGACATGAAGTATATTTTTATTTGATTTGTTTGTTGGAATAATTTTCAAGTAAAAGTGGAACGAATAGAAGAAATGTTATCTACTCATCTTTAAACTTGTAGCCATGGCCACCTTGATTGTCATGCGAACACACACAGTTGTTCCGTAAAATGCTAACACACACAGTTGTTCCGAAAAATTTTCTAGAATAAAATATTTAAACATATTATTTCCATAAAAAAAATTAAGAAAACATTATTTACTGTTGTCCAATTTTTTTTAGTTGCAAGTGGTCATAGTTCGCCTCATCACTAGGCGATGCGGCGAACTGCAACCATGGTCACAGTTTGTCGAGGCACTAGGCGAACTGTGACCACTTTTGTGTGCTTTAATGTACGGAGTGTCAGAGTGGTTACAGTTCGCCCAATGTCTAGGCGAACTGTGACTATTTTTCACCTATAAATAGAGATCAAACCAAGCTCAGTAATCACACAAAATTCACTCTACTCAATACTTCTTCATATTTCATCCGTTTCCTTTCAAGTTTTTCATTTTTTTTATTGTACTTAGTTATTAGATTTAACCTTTTTAGCAATTAAAATATCTGACTCTCCGTTATTATTAATTCATTATGATGGGGAAATCATGACAAACCATAATGGGTCTGTTGTGTTTTGTTCTAACCAACCGCTATTCATACGAATGCCACGAGATGTGAGATCTTTAGTGGCGCTGAAGAATTTTGTTGCGCACGCGATTGGGGTGCAAAACACAAAACGTGTGACGAAAATTTACTACAGATATCCTATGGAAGTTGATGGTAATTTTCAGTTCAAGAGGATGATTGGCCAGCATATGAGGGGTCTCGTGTTCGTCCCAATCCACGATTGTTGCGATCCAGGAAGGGACGTCCAGTTTCTACTCGGATACGAAACAACATGGATGATAGGGAGGAAAACGCTGAAAAGAGGTGTGGATTGTGTCGTAAAACAGGGCACACGCGCAGGACTTGCACTGCACTTGCTGGGGGTGCCTCTAGTTCTGGTACTCGTGAGGACGCGGTTTAAAAATTATTAGATCGATCATGTTTATATAAAAAAGTTTAAAACCGGAAGTGCATTTTAAATATGAATCGACTTAATCAAAGTAGTTCATAACAACAGAAGACATAATCAAACCATAAGAAAGCAACTACGTAAAAAGTAACACTATGTACAATGGACCAAGTAGTTCATACACACAAAACATAATAGTTCATGAGTACAAGAGAAATAACAGAAAACATGGTAAAATAATGATGACTACTCGCCGTGGCGTCCACCGCGCCTGCCTCGCCTAGCAGGGGGCGCCTCAAGGCAACCCCCTGTGCCACAGGCCGTAGGACGTCTCACTCTGCGGCCTCTATCCTGTGGGGGGTCATCGCCGGGTGCGTCTGAGGATGTGTCGCTCATGTAAGGCCGCATGCTCCCACGAAGATCACCGTGTGAGACGGACTCTGACGAGGTCGACTCATCAACGCGCCTCGGTGCCTGGAAAGACAAGGGCGTAAATGCGACCGCCGGAGCAGAAGATGCCGCCTGAGCAGAAGATGCCGCCTGCGGATCACCAATGAATGACTGATACCAATCAGTTGGAGATCCATGTGCTATCCCATGTCTAGACCCATCTTTTGATGGATGCACCGGAGGCTCCTGAACCGGGGACTCCGGAACCGAGGGCTCATGAACCGACGGCTCCTAATCCGGGGGGTCTTGAACCGGCTCATGCACCGGATCCTGCTCTGGCCCCTGCCCCCTGACTCGCCCAGCACGGCCCCCTCTCCGGTTGCGCACTCTGATCTGACGTCCTCCTCGTGGACGTACTTCTGGCAGGTGGCCATCCTCTGGCTGATGCAACTGAGGAGCGGGCAAATCATAAACAGGAAGATCTAGGGGAACGTGCTGCACAAGTTGATCCTACTTGTCCCCCTGTCCAACAAGGACCAGATTTGCCCACTGGAAGTACCACTCCAGATAGGACTGAGATGGTCGTAGATCAGGATGAAGGTCTAGGGGTAATCGATGGGCTGCTCTCCCTCACCACATCTCATACCAACCCTGAAGGAAATCTAGGTACCACTCCCCCTGCCCCAGCAACCGTCGTGAACATGCATCTCGTCTATGTTCAGAGGCTGAGACGGAATGTGCTGCCTCGATCCAAATTGTCTGACAACACGGTCCACCTGGTGCCACTCCACTATT
>JASCZI010000361.1:15002-27282 GCA_036250425.1 Stylosanthes scabra
TTGAATCAAGTTGACATTCAATACATAAACAAACATTCATGATAAGTTCTCAACTAAAGCATGCATAATTCAATTCACTTAACTTGATTAGAGTACATGATTTCATTAATGTAAAGACACATAAACATAAAACATAACATAACTTAACTCACTAAAAATAGAAAAAGAGACAAACAACACAATACTAAGAGAATGGGAGATGAGGAAGAGAACTAAACGACCTTATAGCTAATTAGGTGGAGGATGAGGTGGACGGAAATGAGGAGAGGGAGGTGCAGTCCGCAACGGAACCGGCTCTTGAGGATCAACTTGAGAGGAGGAGGATGCTCCATAATCGGACTTGAGGCACCCATAGAACAAAGGTCTTCCTTTTTCTACATTGGTACGCATAATGTCTGGAATTTGAGTAATAGGAATCTCACTAAAATTCGGATTTGTTTGTTGTTGAGCCCAACAAGCATATGCCTCCTTGGAAGAAGTGTTGTTGGTCCATAGGTTGATTTGCTTTCTCATCTCAACAATATCTCTTCTTTGCCTCTCCAAAGCTAGTTGCATGTTTTTCTCCGTTTCTAGCCTTTTGTTGTTAGCCATTGTTTGAGCTAATTGGCTTCTTCGGATCTCTTGGATTTCCTTAGCAAGCTTCTCTTGCTCTTGCTAAATTTGAGAATGGAACCTTTGGTTGTGGTTGTAAATCTGCTCTTGTTTTTCCTTTAGTTGCTTGACCTCTTCCATGTAATCCGCTTGAGATTTCTGCATGTTTTCAGAGAAGGTTTGCTGGAAAAACTGCATGATAGAGAGGGTTTCCTCAACGCCTTGAAGGTCCTCATGGTATTGGCTTTCATATCTAGGCTGAAAATTAGGAAAACCATGTTGTTCTGGCTGCTGGTCTTGTTGTGGTGACTGCTGGTTCTCTTCTTCATGGTTGCCTCCATCCGCTTGAGGCATTGGTTCATCTTCATCATCTTCTTCATGTTGTTGTTGTGGGTGATTCCTAGGAAACCTTATTGTTTCCATTCTCTTTGCCGTTATGTAGCTCAATTTTGGAATCCTTGGAGTTCTACTAAATTCCCTCAAAGGAACACCAGCATCCTTGCACAATTTGTAAATTGTGCTTGGATGGGCAAGGTTTCCCTTGTTTGTTAACCCTTGAGCTATTGTTGCCATAGTGTCGGCAATGATGTCTTCAGCCCTTACATCTCCCCCTTGCATAATGGAGTGAATTAGAATGGCCCTTGTTGTTGTAACTTCTGATTTGTTCCCCGTCGGAACAAGTGAATGGATTATGAACTCTTGCCAACCCTTGGCTAATGGTTGCAATTCTGTCCTTTTGAGTTGAATGGGGATAGCAGGTTCACTTGAGCTCTGCTTCCGTGTAGCTCCCGGAACACGTAAATGCCTCAACACCTCGTCTAGCCTTTGGTCAATTTCTTTACGAGTGTTGTAATCTATTTCTGCACCGGCTGTTTCCCTCTTGAACCTCATAACTCTCCTCATGTTGCTTGGAGAGAAATTCACCTCTTTGCCCCTTACAAAGCTCTTGTAAGGGAGCTCATCCTTTCCGGCTGCTTCTTCATCGGATACGGCAGCGTTTGCATGGAATTCTTGCACCAAAAGCTTGCTCACGCTTGTGCGAGGGGCTGCCAACCTTCTCCAACCTCTCAAAGCAATTTGCTCCATAATTTGAGGACACTCATCCTCATTTAGGTTGAAACCGACCTCCTGAATCACCTTTCTTCTTCTTGCATAGGATTCGAAGAGTTGCTGGTTGTGTTCCTTACGGAAGCGGTGCTCATTGAAAACTAAAATGGGAGCTGATGATGATGCCATTGAAGTGGATGAATCAAGGCTGCCCTACACCAAACTTGAAGGATTTCTTGTCCCCAAGCAACGTAGATTCTGAAAATGTAAGAAAAAGGTGAGCAAAGTGAATGTGTAAGGTGCAGAAATTGAAAGTAGATGAGTTTGAGAGTGATGGTGGTGTTTTTTGGGGAAGTCTAGGCGTGGGCAGAGGCTGTTGGGCGTGGACAGGGGCTGTTTTAGGCGTGGTGGGTAGTGCAGAGGGGTTTTAGGGCATGGGCGGGGTGGTGATGAGTAAGTGAGTATGTATTAGGGTTTGGAAGTGAGTGAGTGTGAGTTTGAGTTGCTAAAGTGTGTTTGGATTGAGTTGGAAGTGAGTTTTGGGGGTTTAAATAGAGTTAGGTGGGTTGGGGTAAGTGGATAAGGTTGCATGTGATTGGTTGGGAGTGATTCCTAGTGATCCGCATAGGGTTGTGTGAGGTGCACACGCCAAAACGTGGTCTAGGCGTGGGCAAAACGTGTTTACAGATCAGGTTCCACGCCTAGGCGTGGAGTGCTGGTGTTGGCTCCAGGTTGGGCTCTAGTTATAGGTGACACCTAGGTGTGGATGTGGCACGCCTAGGTGTAGGGTGTGGTGGTGCCCTAGGTGGGTAGGGAAGAAGGGCCACGCCTAGGCGTGGTGATGGACGCCTAGGCGTGGAGGGCATGGTATTTGGCTATGGCCTGCAACGCTTAGGCATCAGGGTGGATGCCTAAGCATGGTGGGATGGTGCATGAGCTCAAAGGAGCCACGCCTAGGAGTGGTGATGGACGCCTAGGCATGGAGGGTTATTCTAGCTACCTACAGAACCTGAAATTGAGGAAAATTTGTTATGTTAGCCCTTTTGGGTGTGTAATCTCAATCCAAAATCACTATTTTGAACCGTAGATGCTAGGTTTGAGTGAATGTATGGACACCAAACTTAATTTGTAATAAGAGGGTGATTAAATGCAACTAGTCATGCAAGAAACCTAATAACACCAAACTTAGTTTGTAAATCCATGTTCTATATGTTGCAAAATGCGAAATGTGCAACACCAAACTTAAAATGTGATGATAGGATTGAAAAACTCCCTTGGGGCTGCAAGTTTTGCAGCCTAGGCCTCTTTAGTGATGAATAGTTTGTTGCTTCCTCAATTTTCTGCTATGCACCATTTGATCCTCCTTTTTGTTACTTGCTGCCAAGTTTGGGCAGCATCTTTACATCTACCATTAATGCTCCATTCTCCGCCTAAATAATACCAAATAGATAATAGAATGACATATTTTAAATATTAGAATATAAACAAACGGATATATAGGATGGGTTTCCTCCCATCAAGGGCTCTTTTAGTGTCACTAGCTTGACATATTCCCATCATTGTTGAGGTTTGGTTGGTTGATGAAGGTGCAGTCCCTCACCTAGGTAAGTCTTGAGTCTATTGCCATTTACCACAAACTTGGTTCCATCTTTGGCATTTTGGATTTTCGCATGACAAATGGTGAAACCTTCAAAATAGTGAAAGGACCGGACCATCTAGACTTCAATTTACCCGGAAACAACCTTAACCTTGAGTTGTAAAGTAGCACTTTTTGACCCGGTTCAAGTGTTCTCCGCTGGATTTTCTTGTCATGGCACTTCTTAGTCTTCTCTTTGTAGATTTTGGAGTTGTTGTAGGCTTCACTTCGGAAATCATCCAATTCATTGAATTGTAGAACCCGATTTTCTGCACTTGCTTTGTGATCCATATTGAGGAACTTTAGAGCCCAATATGCTTTATACTCCAATTCTAGAGGTAAGTGACATGCTTTTCCATAAAGTAGTTGATATGGGGACATCCCTATAGGAGTTTTAAATGCTGTCCGGTATGCCCATAATGCATCATCAAGCTTCCGAGACCAATCCTTCCTTGATGTGTTGACTACTTTCTCTAAGATTCTTTTAAGTTCTCTATTTGACACCTCTACTTGGCCACTTGTTTGTGGAAGGTAGGGGGTTGAGATCTTGTGCTTCACTCCATATATTTTCAAGAGTTGCTCCAAGTATTTGTTGCAAAAGTGGGATCCTCCATCACTAATCAAAGTCCTTGGAACTCCAAACCTACAAAAGATGTTTTTCTTCAAAAATTTCCGCACAACTTTAGAATCATTAGTTGGGGAAGCTATTGCTTCCACCCATTTAGAAGCATAATCAATGGCAACTAAAATATATTCATTAGAGTAAGAAGGTGGGAATGGTCCCATGAACCCTATGCCCCAAACATCAAATATTTCAAGTTCAAGTATATAGTTTTGAGGCATCTCTTATTTTCTTGAGATGTTTCCAGCCCTTTGGCATTGGTCACATCTCTTGACAAAGTCATGAGCATCTTTAAAGATAGTGGGCCAATAAAGACCACATTGGAGCAGTTTAGCCGCTGTTTTATCTCCGCTAAAGTGTCCACCATAATCCAAAGCGTGACAATGCCATAGAATTTCTGCAATGTTCTCATCCGGTATACATCTTCGGATTATACCATCCGCACATCTCCTAAAAAGGTAAGGATCATCCCATAAGTAATATCTAGAATCATGAAACAACTTATTCTTCATATGCTTACTAATCTCCTTGGGAATGATTTTTCCAGCCTTGTAGTTGGCCATATTAGCAAAACAAGGGGCTATTTTGAAAGTAACAACTGTTCATCCGGAAATTCCTCATTAACCGGAGGAAAAGGCAGCTGGTTTTTCAATTGCTCAATGCGAGATAGATGATCCGCAACTGAATTTTCGGTGCCTTTCTTGTCTCTTATCTCTACATCAAACTCTTGTAGAAGTAACACCCATCTAATCAACCTTGGCTTGGCATCCTGTTTAGACAATAAATACCTCAAGGCTGCATGGTTAGTATAAACAATAACTTTAGAACTAATCAAATACGATTTAAACTTATCAAAAGCAAACACTACTGCCAATAATTCTTTCTCGGTTGTAGTGTAGTTCTTTTGAGCATCATTTAGCACCCTACTAGCATAGTAAATAACATGCAATAGCTTGTTCTTCCGCTGCCCCCATACGGCACCTATAGAAAAATCACTAGCATTACACATTAGTTCAAACGGTAAAGACCAATCCGGTGGTGAAATAATTGGTGCTGAAATAAGGTTATTCTTAAAAATAGTAAAGGCATTCAAGCAATCATCATTGAAATCAAAAGGCACATCAGCAACTAAAAGGTTACTCAATGGTTTTGCAATCTTGGAGAAATCCTTGATGAATCTCCTATAAAAACCTGCATGGCCTAAAAAACTTCGAACACCTTTAATGTTAACGGGAGGGGATAACTTCTCAGTAATATCAATTTTAGCTTTGTCAACTTCTATCCCTAGTTCCGAAACCTTGTGTCCAAGCACTCTACCTCCTTTAACCATAAAATGACATTTTTCCCAATTCAAAACAAGGTTAGTTTCTTGACACCGTTTTAGAACTAGAGCTAGATGTTTCAAGCATGCTTTATATGAATAACCAAAAACAGAAAAGTCATCCAAAAATATCTCAATATATTTCTCTACCATATCAGAAAAGATGGAAAGCATACACCTTTGGAAAGTGGCAGGAGCATTGCATAGTCCGAAGGGCATCCTCCTATAAGCGAAAACACCATAAGGACATGTGAAAGCAGTCTTCTCTTGGTCGGCTGGATCAACTACAATTTGATTGTAACCCGAATAACAATCCAAAAAGCAGTAGTATGCATGACCAGCTAGCCTTTCTAACATTTGATCCATAAAAGGTAGGGGGAAATGATCCTTTCTTGTAGCATCGTTGAGCTTCTGGTAGTCTATGCACATCCTCCAACCGGTTACCGTTCTAGTTGGGATCAACTCATTTTTCTCGTTGTTAATCATGGTAATGCCTCCCTTCTTAGGTACCACATGAACCGGACTAACCCAAGTACTATCGGAAATGGGGTAGATGATTCCCGCATCCCATAGCTTCATAACCTCTTTATGTACTACTTCCTTCATAGCCGGATTTAACCTTCTTTGGGGCTGCACAACCGGTTTGCTACTTTCCTCAAGCAAGATCTTGTGCATATAAATGGTAGGACTTATTCCTTTAAGATCACTAATCTTCCATCCAAGAGCTATTTTGTGCTCTCTTAGGACAACTAGTAATTCTTCCTCCTTTTGGAAACTCAATGTAGAACTTATAATTACAGGTAGAGTTTCTTCCTCATCAAGGAAGGCATACTTTAGGGTGGTGGGTAGTGGCTTGAGCTCAGACTTCTTATTTTTCTGGTTTTCTTCTTTATTTTTCTGCACTACTCGACTATTTTTCTGTAGTTTTTTTTCATCAATTTTCTGCATTTCTCCATCAAAATTCTGCACTTCATCACTAATTTTTTGCATCTTAGGTTCAAAACTCTGCACTTTCTCACAAGTTTTTTGCACATGGCTTCCAAAATTCTGCACATCATTTTCGAAATTCTGCACTACATAGGGAAAATCCTGCACTTCCTCTACAATTTTCTGCATCACAAAGTTATGGTTAGTGTCATTTAAATCATTATACCTTGCTTGCGTTGATTGTAATTTGGACATGGCTTCTTCTTGTTGAACTTCCTGAATCAACTCTTCAATGACATCAATCCTCATGCATCCATCATTGTGCTCTTCCTTGGGATATTGCATACCCTTGAATACATTGATTAGCATTTGTTCATCATGTACTCTAAGGGTAAGCTCTCCCTTTTGAACATCTATTAGTGTCCTTCGAGTAGCTAAGAATGGTCTCCCTAGAATGATGGATGGTGTAGTATCATCTCCTATGTCTAGGATAACAAAATCTGCTGGTAGTATGAACTTGCCAACCTTTACAGATATGTTTTCTACCACTCTAATAGGAAATTTGATGGACTTGTCTGCTAGTTGCAAAGACATCCTTGTTTCCTTAACTTCCTCTATTTGTAACCTCCTCATAAATGACAAAGGCATCAAATTGATACTAAAACCAAGGTCACATAATGCTTTGTTAATGGTGGTTTCCCCTATAATGTAAGGGATTTGAAAGCTGCCCGGATCCTTCATTTTTGGAGGCAAATTGCTTTGTATGATAGCACTACATTCATTGCCTAGTTGAATGGTTTCTTCCTCCTTCTAACTTCTTTTCTTGGTGATTAGATCTTTCATAAACTTGGTATAGAGTGGCATTTGCTCCAATGCTTCAGCAAAGGGAATATTAATTTGCAATTTCCAAAACACTTCAAGAAATTTAGAAAACTATTTATCTTTTACCTCCTTCCATAGTTGTTGAGGGAAGGGTATGTTTTCCTCCTTCTTTGCTGATTTTTCGATGGACTTTTGCACATGTTGGGGCTGCTGTATTTGTGTTTCCTTGGTTGTATCTTCTTTGCTTTTCTCTATGGTTGGTTGCATATTGACCTTGTTACCTACATCCTCAAGAGCTCTCCCACTTCTTAGAGTTATTGCCTTGCACTCCCCTTTAGTTATTGCCTTGCACTCCCCTCAAGATCTATTTGATCAAACCCTTAAAGGTCATGACAAAGAATCAAACAAGAAACAAAATCAATCATCTATGTTATAAAAATTCAGATTCATACAATGGCACATATATTCAAATACATCATTTCTAATGCAAAGAAAACATATGAAAGATAATTCTTGAACTAGTTTATGCTATCAAGATTAATGCAAGACCAAATTTCATGTTACTTATTCAATCATACATCAATAAAGACAATGCATAGATCTTCAAATAATATGCTTAATCTCATGAACTAGTATAGAAATTAAACCAAAGGTAAGAACCAATTATACCTCTCGGTTTCCTTGATCCTAGAATTGATGAACAAGAAGAATCCTTTGAATAATTAGTAGAACTTGCAGATTTGGATATGTAATTGGATTAATCCATTGGCTTCATAGAATAGAGCTCCTCCTCCTTAATCTTCAAAAGAGTTTAGCCACTCATGATGATGAATGACTTCAAGAAAGTGATGAATGTGGTTCTTGAATGCATGAACATTCAAAGAACTTCAAAGAAAATATGAGAAGGATAGAATCTTCAAAGAAAAAGATGTGTAAATTGAATTTCCTCTTTATTATTTGAATGAATGTTACAAGAAGAGTGATGGAAAATTTCAAAGAACTAGAACTAAACTTGAGAGAACTAAGAATGTATTCTCTAAAGTAAAAGAATGTAAAAGTTCTAGACTATGACCAAATGAAAAATGATCCAAAGAATGATACCTAATGTGAAGTTTTCTATCTATATATAGGTGTACAAAAGAGATAAAAATGAATTACAATTGCATTGGAATAAAAATCCCAAATCTGCCAAGTCAAGGAGTTTCCAACGCCCAGACTTTGCTATCCACGCCTAGGCGTGGGACTCTGAAGAGTGGCTTGGCTCTGCAATGCTCTAAATAATGCTTCCCACACCTAGACTTCTTCTCTGGCACCTAGGCATGGGCTTCTAGATCACACTGGGGCTTAGACATAGCTCTGGATGCCTATACTTGAGCTTAAGGATGCTTGGTCACGCCTAGGCATTGAGTTGGACGCCTAGGCATGGGCTTTGAGTGCCCTTGAGGTGCTTGAGGCTGATGGGCCACACCTAGGCGTTGGCGTCCACGGCTAGGCGTCGGTGGCTTGGCCCAGAGTGTGACTTGGGACGCCTAGGCGTGAGTGTCCACGCCTATCGTAGGCGTGAGTAGGGACTCTGACAGAATGCTCCAAATTCTTCTTTTCTTGCTCCTCAAGCTTCCTTTCTTCATTTTTCCTATAAATAATCAACAAAATACTCAAAGTACCAGTGTTTCATCACAATTACATTTGTTCTAACAATTAGTACTATTTTTACTAATTTTAGCATGAATCTAAGTAAATTAGGTGAAGAATACAACATGAATTAGGAGGTTTTATCTATAATGATGCTCATGCATCACTTGTCTAACTTGAGATTGGAACCTTTGGTTGTTGGTCCAAATCTCTTCTTGTTTCTCCTTGATTTGCTTGACTTCTTCCATGTAATCCGCTTGAGATTTCTCCATGTTTTCATAGAAGGTTTGCTAGAAAAACTACATGCTAGAGAGGTGTAATTCGATGCATTGGAGGGTCTCATGGAATTGGCTTTCATAATGTGGCTGAAAATCAGGAAAACCATGTTGTGGTGGCTGTTGGTTTTGTTGTGGCTGCTGCTGCCTATCTTCTTCATCATTGCCTCCATCCGCTTGAGGCATCGGTTCATCTTCATCATCATCATCTTGTTGTAGTTGTGGTAAATTCCTAGGAAACTTTGTTGCTTCCATTCTTCTTGCCGTGATGTAGCTTATTTTCGGAATCCTTGGAGTACTTCTAAATTCCCTCAAAGGAACGCCGGCATCCTTGCACAACTTGTAGATTGTGCTTGGAAAGGCAAGGTTCCCCTTGTTTGGTAACCCTTGAGCTATCACCGCCATGTTGTCGGCAATGATATCCTACGCCCTTACTTCTTCTCCCCGCATTATGCAATGAATAAAATGGCTCTAGCAATGGTGACTTCCGATTTGTTCCCCGTTAGAACAAGTGAATGGATGATGAATTCTTGCCACCCCTTTGCTAGAGGATGAATTTCAGTCTGCCTAACTTGAATGGGGATTGCCGGTTGTCCCGAGCTTAGTTTCCAAGTAGCCCCCGGAATGCATAAATCTGCCAAGACCTCGTCAAGCCTTTGGTCCATGGCTTGACGGGTCTTATAGTCCATTTGTGCACTAGTTATCTCCCTTTTAAACCTCATAACTCTCCTAATGTTGCTTGGTGAAAAATCCACCTCTTTGCCCCTTACAAAGCTCTTGTAAGGGAACTCATCTTGTTCCACTGATTCTTCATCGGATATGGCTGCATTGGCATAAAACTCTTGCACTAGCAACTTGCTCACACTTGTATGAGGGGCTGCCAACCTTCTCCAGCCTCTCAACATGACTTGCTCCATGATTTGAGGATACTTGTCCTCATTAAGATCAAAACCAACTTCTGGAATGACCTTTTTTCTTCTTGCATGTGACTCAAAAAGCTGCTGGTTGAATTTTTTATGGAAGTGGTGTTCATCAAAAACTGAAACAGGAGCTGAAGATGATGCCATACCAAATTTGAATGATTGCTTATCCCCAAGCAATGTAAAATCTGAAATATGGAAGAGAAAGGTGAGCTAGGCAAGTGTATAAGGTGCAGAAATTGAAAATAGAAGATTTTGAGAGTGAAGGATAGTGTGGTGAGGGAAGTCTAGGCATGGGACAGGGGCTGGGTTAGTGGTTTAGGCATGGACAGGGGCTGTTTTGTGAGTGCAGGGGCTGTTTTGTGATGTTTATGTGGTTGGGGTAGAGGTACAGAAGGGTGTTAGGCATGGGGGAGGGCTAGTTTTGTGTAAGTGAGTGTGTGTTATGGTGTGGAAGTGATTTGAGTGTATGTGTAAGTGCTGAAGTGAGTTTGAAGTGTGTTGGAAAGGTGTTTGGGGGGGTTTCAATAGAGTTAAGTGGGCTAGGGTGAGTGGGTAAGGTTGTATGTGATTGGTTGGGAGTGATTCCTAGGGATCTGCGTAGGATTAGATAGTGTGCACACGCCAAAACGTGGTCTAGGCGTGTACATTCCGTGTCTGCAGATCGTGCTCCACGCCTAGGCGTGGAGTGCCACGCCTAGGCGTGGCTGTTTTTGCTCCAGGGTTTGGTTTGGGAAAGGGTAGACGCCTAGGCGTTGAGGTTGCACGCCTATGGTGCAGGACTTAGAGGTTGCCACACCTAGGCATCAGGGTGGATGCCTAGGCGTGGATGGGTTGGTGCAAGGTAAGGAAGGCCACGCCTAGGCGTTGGGTTGGACGCCTAGGCATGAGGGGGTTTTTAGCAGGGTTGTGCAGGAGGCTTCAAGGCCCACGCCCAGCAATCTGCTAATCCTGAAATTTAGGGAATTTAACCATGTTAGACCAATTAAGTGTATAATGTCAATCCAAAATCAATATAATGAACTTAACATATTAAGTTTGGGTGGTTTTATGGACACCAAACTTAATTTGTGATAAAAGAGTGAGTAAATGCAACTAATCATGCAAGAAGCCTAATAACACCAAACTTAGTTTGTGAATCCATGTTCTAAAAGTTGCTAAATGCAAAAATGTGCAACACCGAACTTAAAAAGTGATTATAGGATTGAAAAAAACTCCCTTGGGGCTGAAAGTTTTGCAGCCTAGGCTTCCTTAGTGATGAATGGGTGGTTGCTTCCTCAATTTTTCTGCATTGCACCATGTAGTACTCCTTTGTTGCATGCTGCCATGTTTGGGCAGCACCATGACATCTAGCCTTAATGCACCATTCTTCTCCTTTTTTCCTATGCATTTAAATAACACAAAGCATATACAATATAATTGACATAATTAAGCTTTTAAATATAAACAAAAGGATATATAGGATGGGTTCCCTCCCATCAAGGGCTCTTTTAGTGTCACTAGCTTGACATATTCCCTTTATTGTTGAGGTTTGGTTGGTTGGTAAAGGTGCATTCCCTCACTTAAGTAATTCTTGAGCCTGTGGCCATTCACCACAAACTTGGTTCCATCTTTTTCATTTTGGATTTCCACATGACCATATGGTGAAACCTTCAAGATAGTGAAAGGACCGGACCATCTAGACTTCAATTTACCCGGAAACAACCTTAACCTTGAGTTGTAAAGTAGCACTTTTTGACCCGGTTCAAGTGTTCTCCGCTTGATTTTCTTGTCATGCCACTTCTTAGTCTTCTCCTTGTAGATTTTGGAGTTGTTGTAGGCTTCACATCTGAATTCTTCTAATTCATTGAGTTGTAGAACCCGATTTTCTGCACTTGCCTTTTGGTCCATATTGAGGAACTTTAGGGCCCAATATGCTTTGTACTCCAATTCTAGAGGTAAGTGACATGCTTTTCCATATAGTGGTTGGTATGGGGACATTCCTATAGGAGTCTTGAATGTTGTCTGGTATGCCCATAATGCATCATCAAGCTTCCAAGACCAATCCTTTCGTGATGTGTTGACTACTTTCTCTAAGATTCTCTTGTGTTTTCTATTGGACACCTCTACTTGGCCACTTGTTTGTGGATGGTAGGGGGTTGAGATCTTGTGCTTGACTCCATAGGTTTGCAAGAGTTGCTCCAAATACTTATTGCAAAAGTGGGATCCTCCATCACTAATCAAGGTTCTTGGAACTCCAAACCTACAAAAGATGTTCTTCTTCAAAAATTTCTGCACAACGTTAGAATCATTAGTTGGGGAAGCTATTGCTTCCACCCATTTAGAAACATAATCAACGGCAACTAAGATATATTCATTAGAGTAAGAAGGTGGGAATAGTACCATGAAGTCAATACCCCAAACATCAAATATTTCAAGTTCAAGGATGTAATTTTGAGGCATCTCTTGTTTCCTTGAGATGTTTCCAGCCCTTTGGCATTGGTCACA
>JASCZI010000363.1:0-29413 GCA_036250425.1 Stylosanthes scabra
TAATATATATATATATATATATATATATATATATATATATATATATATATATATATATTATCCTTTAATTTCATGCATGTATACCTCTTTGTGAGGGTTCTTGTTAACACCAGGAAACCAGCAATGATTTATATACCTTCAATTCTCTAAGAATTTTCTTAGAGTTTTTCCTGGATAATTAAGTGACAAATGAATACCTAAACTTCTTATAGAATTTTGATTTCCATTCATGTACGTCCTACAATTTTAAATTTAATTGTTAAGAAATATCAATCACTAGTAAACCTAATGATCATGAATCAATTTACCAAATATGTTTCACAATCTAACAAAAATTACTATGAAATTGCATGAGGGATGGTTGATTCAGTCGCTATTGTCAAATATTGATGATTGAAACACTCACGAGATAATATAGCATGAAGACAACATGTACACCCAACATCAAGCTATTAAACCATATGTCCTTAACTATAGTAATTGCATGGTCCAATTAAGAGAAAGGAAAAGCAGAAGTATGTCTTTTGCAAATTCTGTCCTTACACAATATTTCAAATTGTCCTCCATGTTATGTTTGTTCGATTATAGATTTAACTAATGCGAATTTTAAGTTACAAAAGAATAAAAAAAATAATGCGTTTATAAAATCAACTGGTAATCAAATTTAATAAATATCAGCAAAATCATCAATGAATATCATTTAACTGTCAGTAGTCAAACATAATCATCACAAATTCACTGATTACAATTTGTTATATTTATTCTACAATTTTATTGTTATGAACATTATCATGAACATTGTTAGAGCAGTCTTTAACTATGACCATAAACATTTTTAATTTAAGGTTAAAAGTATCGATTATTTCCCCTAACATATAGGGAACTCTAAAAAATATACCTAATGATTAAACATTATATTTATGTTCTTAACGTTTTGAAATTATATATTTTTGTTTCGCTGTCAAATTATCATAATAAATACAAACAATTTTCTCTTCAAAATATAAAAGTGGGATAAAATTGATATAATTTTAAAACATTAGAAATATAAATAATATATTTTAATTTTTAAGGAAGTCTTTAAAAGTTACCCCAAAAGGTAAAGATAATACTTCACCCTAATTTTAAAATTGTGACTATAGACTTTTTAGGTTACCAGAATCTATATTAGAGACAAAAACGATCATACTTTTCCCTAATTTTAAAATTGTGACTAGACCTTTTTAGGTTACTGGAATACGTAAAACCATGATCGTAGGTATTTTTAAGTTGTGAGTTCTTAAGTCCAAGAAAAAAAATAGTTATGAGTTTTAAATATGATAAAGAAAAAAGTATGATCTAAAATAAAAATAATTTTATAAACAAAAGTCCTCCAAAAATGTTACCATGACTGTCTTTTATCTAGTTTTTTTTAATAATGATTTTCAAATGTGACTAAAAGATATGTTGCCTATAGTCGAAATTATCATATTTAGTTTAACATTTATACTTTTATATAAATAACATTTGTAATTATATATTTATAACTTTTAAATTTATGTATTCAATTGCTAATGAGCTATATCTAATATAATATTATTTCCTCAGATTCGAATCTTTTCTTAGATATTAAAACAAATTATGCATTTAATTCAATAACAATTTATAAATAAAATAAAAGTTAAAATTGAAAAGTTATAACTACTTATAGCTAAAAAGTTATGGAAACCAAACCTTTCTCTAATCTAAAATATTGTAGACCTTTGTGTGTTATCTGTAAGGATGTGTTTGGGAGAGAAATTAAGATTGAGAGACTAAAATTGATAAATTAAGATTGAGAGATTGAGACTGAAATAAGTTTGTGTATTATGTTTGAAAATTAATTAGAGATAGAGACTGAGAGATAAAGATTAAACTAAGTTGATGGAGTAGAAATAAAGATTAGTATATAGAACTATAATATTAATTGAGGATATTTAAGTAAAAAAATATTATTAAAATTTTTGAAACTAAGACTGAAACTTTAGTTCTAATCTCTATCCAATAAATATAATACTGAGTCTTAATCTTTCATACTCATATTCATACTCAGTTCTAGAACCAAACACACCCTAATCGATGCAGCTATAATACTTGAGGCACAATAATCAAAATCATTGGGCTCAATCTATCTAATTAACCCAGACAAGAATTTCGCCTTATGTAAGAAGTAATTGATGGTTACCGACCAAAAAAAAAGAAGTAATTGATGGTTAAAGAAACACTATTAAATGAAATTTACTTTTTAATTTTTGATCTACCTAGTTAAAAGATATTATGAAGCAGCTCAGACAGTGGCCACGTGGAGAGATTTTTCTCTCAAAGAAGCTGTGCATATCAGGAGGACTAGGGATAGATTCCTAACAAGTGCATAATGGAATAAAAAATGAGTGTGTGAGTGTGTAGGAGTAGGCTATGAGTTTGATATTATGAAAAAAGATTTGATTCTTCTATAAACAACAATAGCTTAATATTATTAAATGGTTTTGATATATTTAAGTATATTGTTTAGAAGTAATTTTAATTTAATATAGCCAGCTAATATAATCAGAAATAATACTATAGAGAATCAACGTTAGAGAGCACATAAGGAGTCAATAAGTGTAATTAAAAAAATAATAGATGGTAAAAAAAAAAAAAAAACCTATTAACCACCTATTAACTAACAAACTATAAATTTTTTAAACTTTTCTTATAATCAATAAAGTAGTTATATAGTGTAAGTATAAAAATGTGAGTGTAATAATATAATATAAATGTAATAAATACATGTATAAATTACGTTATTTTTTTTTACAAAATATTTACTGAAAAAGTAATAAAATTTATTTGCAGGTCATATAACATTTTTTGTAGCACAAAATATTAGGCCGGATCTACAAAATTAATTATGTACGCAGGTACGAATCCAAAGAGGGGTTAGCAATGGCCTTAGCCCTTAGCGCAAGAATTTTAAAACTCTTCTACATGTATATTATTACTTTATTATATATATATTTTTTCTAGAATTATATACTTATATTTTAGTTGTTATAAAAGATATTAATAAATCTATGTGCCGTATTTTAGATTTCTATTAATGTGTTTATATTATTTGTATTTTATTTTTTATTATTTTATTTAGTTGATTTTTTTTTACACTTATTATTCTTCTAACTATTATTATATAAAAAAACTTTAATATTTATTATAACAATACCCTCTAATTGAATGTTATAATATAAATGTAAATACTTGATATTCGTGAGTTCATTGAAATTAGAATATTTATATATTTCATTTGAAAATATATTTTAAATGCATGTAACATTGTCACATTATATATAGTTAAAATAATTCATATTCTAGCAATTACAGGTGTGGAGGAAATGAAGTAGCTGGCTAGCAGCTATGCTAATCTAACGTGTATCCATCCTCCTCCTAAACCACCACCACCTCCTCCTCCTCCTCCTAAACCTCCTCATCCTAAACCTCCTCCTCCTCTTCCTCCTCCTTCTTGTTTTTTAGCTTCTCCTCCTCCTCCTTCTTCTTGGTTTTTAGCTCCTCCTCTTTTCCTCCTCCTTTTTTTCCTCCTCCTTGGTTTTTAGGAACAACCTGAATCGTCATCATCATCCTACTAAACATCCTCTCTCTCCTCCTCCTAAACCACCTCCTCCTAAACCTTCTCCTCCTTCTCCTAAACATCCTCCCAAACCTCCTCCTCCTTCTCCTCCTCCTCCTTCTCCTCCTCCACCACCTCCTCCACCTCCTCCTCCTCCTCCTCCCCCTCCACCACCTCCTCCTCCTCCTCCTCGGTGATTAGGAGCAACCTGAATCGTCAATGCATGAACGCGGTTATAACTGAAAACCAGCACAGTCGTGAGAGAGCCATAGGTAGCAATTTCGCCGAAGATCTCAGATGCATATGGATTCAGAAACCTAAACTTGATCCCGAAAGATGCTAAAAGAAGTGCGGGGGAGAGGCACATAGAACCCACCGCCACTGTCAGGGAGGGAGCTCCAAGCTTGAGAGACATCCCAGTTATAATGATAATAAATGCGATTACAGAAATAACGAAAGAAATAATGTTGACCAACATGAACGCGATATATCCCACGGGGTCCATCACAGCAAAAACAGATTGGCCTGGACATGCTTCACCGTGTACCATCGGAGTTGGACAAAGGACGGATCCGTTGTTCACGTTTTGGAACCCGCCGGGTGGATTCATAGCGTTTTGAAGTGACATTGTTGCAATCACACTGGCTATCGTACCCACGTTCCCTCTGTTTTTCGTAAACCAGTCTTCAATGCCATCAATAGGCAAAGCTGCTGAAACCATGATAAACACAGAGAGAGCGCGAGCACCGCACATAATAGTACATACTGATCACATGGAAAGAGAGCATAGCTAACTGGCATTTTAATAGAATAAAATAGCAAAAAGACTTATTGGACCTCGTAAATATTTTAGGAGTGTTGAAAGTTGTCTTTTGTCGTGTTGGTATTAAGGGTTCAATGATATATGACGTGTTTCAGTTTGGGTAATAATCAAGTCTCCAACATCAATTATTGAACCGTCTAAACCGGGGTTTAATTTTCTTGATGACTTGATAAGACAAACAATTTAAAGAGAAAAAGAATAGAATAATTACATAAGAAATATAACTATTTATATATTTTTTTGATTGATTTAATTTAGAATTTTTCCTATTATCAACACTGCCATTTTTATTCCTCTCACGATTCTGAGTCAATCAAATCCAGATTTTTACACCATGTGTTCTGGTTTTTTTTCCGATTAATGCAAGAGTTAGTTGTAAAATATAATTTATATCTTCAATAATTGTTGAATTGTACGTTACTACATATTTTATAAAGGACAAACTTTGGGAGACAATAAATTTTGATTAACACCCTAATTTAGTTTCTATGAAAATTTTTTGGACATTCTACTTAGTTTTCTCAACCTAGTCACCAAAAAAATAATTAGTTCTCAACCACCTTTAATTATCAAATTTTTTGAACATATATATATATATTGTGGAGTTTCTCTATAATTATGGCTTGTTGAATTTTGAAATTGTTGGAGAAAGACAAAACTACAAAATTGAAGAATCAAACAATAATAAAAATCTGTTTTCCAGAATGGATCTATAATAATATCTTTCTTTTTTTTTTTGACAAAGATCTATAATAATCTCGAACAAGGAAATATTCCTAGAAGGTGTTTGTTTGCTCTACAAAGAAGAAAAGTGTGTTTTTGTTTTTTTGGTCTGGGAAGAAGGTGTTTGTTTGCTCTACAAAGAAGAAGAAAAAGGTAATGAAAATGATAAGAGCCCACTTTATCAGATTATAATCCTTGCCCAAGTATAGTATGGAAGAGGATGTAACCACCAGGCCCAATAATCCAGAACCTGTGTGGAAGAGTGACTGCAGGAAGAATTGTATGAAGTTGGTTAGATAATGGGTAGGATGGGTTTGGGGTAGTTTAGGTTTCCTTGTACGGCTTTGGCCCATATCAGGAAAAAAACAAAGTTGGTTAGACAACAAACCAAGAGAAAGGTTAAATAGCAGAGTATGGATAGTTTACTAAACCAAAAAAAAGAAGAGTATGGATAGTTTACCAAAAAAAGAAAAAATAGCAGAGTATGGAGTCATTTGAGGTTAGGCAAAAATTATATTTTGTAATTGGAATCATCCCTTACACGAAAGGGGAGGTTACTGTTTCATTCAATACACTACTCATACTTCTTAATTCACATAATTGATTCTTGCTGTTAAATTATTAATTAATGCCATTACAGCTGTTCTGTTTCTTGTTCTATACTCTTCTTCTCCTAGTCTTACCAGAAAATGACGCTAGTGAAATCCCCTTAAATAGGCCTTCTATCAATAAAGTAATAGAGATGTTGGAAGTACCAATTTGATTTAGTACCATATCCTCCAACCCACTGATCTTCCCTCTCATCTTTCTTTTAATGATACAAGATTATGTTGTAATGTATAACACAATAAAATGTGATCATATTTATGATGTCCATCCCCTGTTTCTCTTTAAAGTGTGATAGAATTCGCTATTTATTATAGTTCTTTGATTCTTTTGCCAATCAACTTCTCAGGCTTCGAAGGTTGTATGAGAGTAGCTCCATGAACACACTAAAAACTCTCTTTTTTGGGTAATATAACAAAAGATTAGTCTACAACATAATCAAGCTACAGGAGAGGAAGAATTTGAGGAGGGGGTTCATTCCAACCCTTGCACAAAACAGATGTATCCACAACCATCATGACTAGACACTCCACACTCAGCCACGGTCTCAAGGGCATTGATGCTGCCATCTACATTGATTTTAACAAAATTTATATCTGGAATTGCCAATCTGTATGCACATCAATCTCTCTGTTCTTCTTGAGGAGTCAATAATAAGCTAAAGATGTAACACGGAAACCCAATGCTTTTGGTTTCCAAGCCCAAGTGTCTTTCAAATCAGAACAAGGTGCTGTTAGAAGAGTGATAAAATTATGTCCAAATAAAAAAAAAAGAAGAGTGATAAAATTAACAATAACTTGGGGAATATTTATATATAGATGCTGCAAGTTCCATTGATTATAAATCCAAATATCCCCCTCACCCTTTGATGACTATCCAAAATATTAATAACAGGAACTCTGGCACCAATAGCTCCTCCACTCAATCAATTTGAAAACCAAAGAGAAGAATATATTTTCATTGCCCAAGCTAAAATTAGATGATCCTTTGCAGTTAACAGATACTTCTCCATGTCCAACAAGCATTCCTCTTGGGTTCAATACAAAGAAACATTAGAGGCAGAAACATATTTAGGGAGCAAAATAGATATGCAAAGCCTCTCAGTGAAGCATTTCATCAAACAGGACATGTGCATAGCAAGAACAATAACAAGAACTTGGTATCTAGAGCAAGTTAATTCTAATTCTCCAAAATAATAGTGAATAATATAGTCTATAATTCTTGCCTTCCACACCTTGCAACTCTTAGAAACAACTCACCTACACATAAGCCAAGGGAGGCAAGTGAAAGAAAGTCCATAATCCTTAACAAGAAATCGAAACTAACCATTATTAGCAACTAACTCTACCTCCTCACTGGCTGGGTGCGGGAGTGGTACCATCACCATCACCATTACGTTTAGCCTGTTTTTTGACGCGCCTAACGGCGAGTATCAAAGCAGCGAAGCGCAAAGAAAGCAAAACCACCAGAAACGTGACAAAGACATAGATAAACACGCGAAAGCCAGTGTGAGTTTTCTGAATACGTGGATTGAGAAGGAAAGCACCGAGCGTGTAAGACACAGCAAGAAGGATCAGAGAGATTGACATGAACATTGCTAGCACCAAGGTTGGGTACCCTGGACCCAGAGGAACCCCGCTTATGACCAAAATACATGTGGTGATGGAGAACAAGAAAGAGATAGAGTTAGTTAGCATGAAGCCGGAGTAACCGTGTCGGTCAACGGCAGCATAAACGGATTGACCTGGACAAGCTTGACCGTGGGCAATTGGTGAGGGACAAGTGACGGATCCGTTGTCGCCGTTTTGGATAACGCCGCCGGGTGGGTTAAGACCGTTTTGAAATGCCATTGTTGCAATGACGGTTGCCATGAGTCCCAGGTTGCCTCTCATTTCCTTCAACCACTCGCCATTATCGTCATCTGTCGGCACCGATAACAGATATTGGAGGCTACTCACAATGACTTCGGCCATTATTGATTATTGAGAGAGAGCACGCGAGCATGAGGCAGTACTTCTTATGTCAAAAAGAAGAGAAAGCAAGTGGCACTATATGTCCAAAAAGAAAAGCAAGCAATAATACAGTCCCCCTGGCTACTGGCTAGCAGTGCCAGCTAGCAGCGATAGCAAGTTGCCATTTTTTTGGACATGGAGCAAGTTGCCATCTAGCTTTGGGAGTTTGGGTCAGCTTGTCTATGTCTATTTAGTAAAATTTGAAGTTTTGGACTATTTTGGTTGCGATAATTCCTTCACTTAACGAGGTATGTACTATGTAGACTCTAATTTCAACCTTTATCGTTTGGATTCTCAATAATTTGGTCGTCTAAATCCTTGCTTGTTATCTCAACTGTATTCATTCAACTTGAGATATTTTTTAACACTTTCATCCTTGCCCCAAGTAAAATTCACTCTCTCTGAGAATATTTTTGTAGAGTAAATGCTCGATATTATTGGTGAAGTTTGTAAAAGTGGATAAAAATAAAATGTTTTAAATTATTTAAAAATATCTAATAGTTAATCAATAAAAATTCAGTTAATATTAATTATGGAGATTCAAAAAATGTTATCATTACTTTTCTTGGTGAAAATAAACGTGAATGATGCAGAGAATGATAAAGAATAACAGAGGAAGAGAGGAGGAGAAGTGCTGGTTGCTGGTGTGAGTGTGCAAAATAACGTGAATGATTTTATTTCGTTAAGCACTTAATTGATAAAAATATTTGTTTATATAGAATTATTATGGTAATTCGGATGAAGTTGACTTTATGTGAAGTTGTCATTATATTTTGATCAAACATATCAATTCATCGATTATTATTAAATAACTTTACATGAAGACAACCGTATTTAAGTATCAACCTAAAATATATCTCTAGAGAATTTGGCTTAAGAATAACATACTTGTCAACAATTCAACATATTTTAACTTACATCTTCACGCACATAAAAGACCAAATACCAATTAGCAAGATACAATTACCGATCGATTACAAGAAACTAAGATACAAAACATAATTATGAATGAAACTCAGATATACAGGGACACGGGGGAGCGATGGCAAAAAATAATAATATCAACACCCATTTAATACGAGTATGTGGGTGAAATTACATTAGCGTCGTCGTATAGGTGTGGAGGAAGTAGCTGCTATGTTTCCTCGCAATATCTCCTCCCCTGATGGTATTCCTCGCAATATCTCCTACCGTCATCGTATTCCTCGCAATATCTCCCCCCACGGTATTCCTCCTCGCAATATATCCTCCCCTCATGGTCATCGTATTCAACGCAAGCTCCCTGCTCATCGGGTTCTTTTTGGTTGAAGCTAGTCGCGTCAGGATTAGTTGCTGCATCGGACCCCCGACGAGACTTTTTAGTCGATGCAACAAAGCAGTAATAAAGCAAAATCCCCACAATGAATAGAAAGCAAAAGACAGCAATCACGGTGATGGCGTGAGATGAATGTGATGGGGTCAGAATCCTAGCACCCAGCCAGAAAGATATTAGAAGAAGGAAGATAGAGAGGGACAAGAACGACCCCAATAGCTTGGTGGGAAGTCCTGGATCCACAGGAATGCCGCTTATAACAAAAAAACATGTGATCATAGAAAGAATGAATGAGAGAGCGTTGGCCAACATGAAGCAGGTATATCGAACTGGGTCCACCGCTGCAAAAACAGATTGGCCTGGACATGCTTCACCGTCTACCATGGGAGTTGGACAAGTAACGGATCCATTGTTCCCGGTTTGGACAACCCCACCGGGTGGATTCATAGCGTTTTGAAGTGACATTGTTGCAATCAAAGTGGCTATCGTACCTACGTTCCGTCTGATTTGCTTCGACCACTCATCGTCTTGCGACGGATCTTCAGGTGCTGGAAGCTGCTTTGGAGGTGATCGCACATAATATACTCTCGGTGGTCGTTCACCCATTATTAATCCAAGAAGAGAGAGAGAGAGTCACTACTAATGTTAAATGTTAAAAGTTAAAATGGCACATAAACCCTGTCACAGGAGTCGCATATATATACTAAAAGTCTGAAAGTGAAAAAGAAAAGACGTCTCCTCTCTTTCTAGCAGACAGCAGTAGTGTCATTTAGGATATTTTCTTATATATAGGTGCTTGCTAACATAAATAAACTAATTAATATGTATGGATATTTTAAAAATTATAAACCAATAATAATATGCCACGTAATTTATATTTATCCACATCAGTATTATTATTTTTATTTATTTTTAAAGAATTATTATATTTTTGTATATTAATAATTGTTAAAAGACAAATATAACCTTTTATTATTTAAAAAAAAATCATTCTTTATTACTATTATGCAAAATTCCTTATAGCAAAATTAAAATCAAATAATATAATATATCTAATAAATAAACAAAAATATCAAAATCAAATGTTTTTCTTTATCAGTCTCGAAACCCTACGCCATCGCCACCGTCAGAGCCTTCGTTTTGTTCTCTTTTTGGCGCTGCTATCATCTTCTTCTCCACTTACTGGTGCTGCTATCGAATTTCTTCTCCTCCTCCTCCGAACACCGCGTTTGTCTTCTCATTCCCTCAGCGCGGATGAGGTTTCAATAAAACATGTTGGGTATGCTAATAATGCTACCACTATTAAAACCAAAGAAAAAAAGGGAATTTTACTTTCATGTTTTATAAAAATTTATTTGGGTTAAAAATTTATTCTTTGAGTTTTTCGAAGAGGTCCAGTAAAACATCCTCCACCTGAAGAAGAGGTCCAAAAACTTTAATTTCATCTAAGTTCACTGAAACTAATTATTGTAATTGTTATCATATAGAAGTTGAACTTACACAAATAAATATATATAAACTAAAAACCCCTCTGTCGTGCTAGCTAAGTATTCAAAATCACTATCTGTCAAGTTATGAGGAGTATCTCCTAAAGATATCAAGCCACCAAAATGCATAGTAAAAACCATTTGCTAGGTTTATGGAACTTAGATGAATCTACATTCTGAGATCAAACTTGTCAGCCACACAACATTGGAATTTGTTAGTTCCCCTTTTTGGTTTCTTGAGTTTGCAAATTGGTTTTGATGGTGGTTGCGTGCGTCAAATGACTAGCAGTTAGCAATAATGATATTCCACTATAATGATTCATGATATGACAAGAGCTTAATACAGTGTCGCATAATGTTTTATTCGAACCTCTTCGGCTCTTCGGCATCGACAGGAGGAGAAATAGGTAGCAGTGACGCTAAGAGGATCGGAAGTCGATAGCAGCACCAGGGATAGAAGAAAAGAAGTCTTTGGCGGCGGTGGCTATGGCGGCACCGCGGTGGTGGAGCGCTGTAGATAGGAGAGGAAACGAGGGAAGGAACGAGATGAATAATTTGGGAATATTTTTTGATTTTGATTTATTTATTAGATATTAGATAGATTAACATTATTTGATTTTAATTTTGTTGTAAGGGTAATTTTGTCATAATAATAAAGAATAATTATTTGGTTTTAAAAAATAATAAAAGGTTATATTTATTTTTTTTAGGATATACAAAAGTATAATAGTTTTTTAAAAGTAAATAAAAATAATAATGCTCACGTGGATAGATATAAATTACATGACACATTGCTATTGGTTTATAATTTTTAAAGTATCGATACGTATTAATTAGTCTTTGTATCGTAGCAAGAACCATATTATTTTTGAGAGATGTTAGATATTCATTTATGGTGGAAACTCATGACTTAAATAAATTGATATATTTAATCAAAATGTAATTTAACGATTTCAAATGACAATTTTATGACTGCACCTGAGTTACCACCTTCATTTATTTTAGTTTATTTAAGTGAGATGTCATGTGGAGTTACTAACTTCATATTTAGTTATACTTTAAAATCATTAAATAATAATTTAGTTAAAGAATATAAAATTAATTTACAGGTTTTTAATAACAACTTTTTGTGAAATAATTAACTGCATATAAGAATTAATTTTTATTTTAATCATCACTCCTAGCCTATAATTTACTGACACGGACACGAGACACGACACGACACGATACGCGACACACCGATCTCAATTTTTCATATAACACGGGGATACCGTATATATATAAAATATAATGTATTTTTAATAAAATTATAATAATATATTAATATTTTATTTGTATTAAATTTTAAATTATTATTTTTAAATATTTTTAATTTTTTATTATATAAGGTATTTAATATAATTTTTAGTTTTAAGAAATAGTAATATATACTACTTTTAAACTCATTCTAAGAACATAAGTTAAGAATAAAATTGAATACGTCGGACACGTGATGATATTTTAGAGCGTCAAGTGTGTCCAAAGAGATTTTTTTGTTTTTTCAAGGACATGGAAGACACGCGTGTCGGACGAGTGTCGATGGGTGTCGTGTCCAAAAAGTGTTCAATATGTGGATACGCCAATTCAACGAAATGTCCGTATTTCATAGCTCCTAATCATTAATTCTTATCATTTTTATTTTATTTGGATAATAACATTCTTCAATTTCAAATGATAAATGTTTTAAATTTGAATAATATCTTAATTATTAATTTTGCTAATGTTAATTTTGTAGGACTCTTGCATAAAAATAAAAAAAAAATTTCTCTCGTAAGGTCCAAACAGTGCACCATGCTTAATATTCATAAATTAAATTATTAATCCAATAACCCAATACTCTAGTCGAATTAATTATTGCTTCAATTTTTACGACATTGTCGGTAATGCTGCAGCTATAAAATTAATAAGGCGACAATACCTGCCTATCATGTGCATCGAGTGCAAGTTCCACTTAAAAAATATGAAACGATAATTTGGTTAATTAAAAATTTTGGTTACCAACATTTTTATAATTAATAATAATAATCAACAAAATTAAAATAAGGGCAACATTACTTTCTTTGATATGATTGGGTATTTTTTTATTTTTTGTTAAATTTTTATCTTTTTAATTATTATCTATTAATCAAAAGTTTATTGATTTTTTAGCATAATTGATTTGTTGATTAAATAATTAAGAATTTAGCTATTCTATTTGTATGGACACATGATAAGACTATTATTATAAGCGAAAGATTATAAATAAACTCAATGATTAATAGTACATACAGATCGGAGGCAAAGAGTGCACAGCTAAGTGGGACTTTTATAGTCAATGCAACCTCGTAACTAAATATTTAGAAAGGGTTAGAAGTTGTGTTTTGACATTTTTGTCTGGGTATAAGGATTCAATGATACATCACATGTTTGAGTTTGGATAATAATCTAGTGTCCAACATCACTTATTGAACCGTCTAACCATTTCATCGTTTTCTTCATGACTTGAGAAAATAAACAAAGAGAGCATAGCTAACTGACTAACTGGCACGTTAATAGAATACTGTACTATAGAACAAATAAGCGTTGTAAGTTTTGTTTTGTCCTAAGTTGTGGGTATTAAAAGGGTTCAATATTTTATTTTTTTTTCTTTAGAGGGATTAATAATTTTAGATGATGTTTTTTTCTACAGATTTGTTAATTAGATAATTAATAGTACATACTGATCACATGCAAAGAGAGCATAGCTAACTGGCATTTTAATAGAATAATATAGACAAAGAATTATAGTACCTATAAATATTTTAAAAGTTTTGAAAGTTGTCTTTTGTCGTGTTGGTATTAAGAGTTCAGGTAATAATTTAGTCTCCAACATCACTTATTGAACCGTCTAAACTGGATTTAATTTTCGTAATGACTTAATTAAGAAAACAAATAAATTAAAAAGATATATAAAAATAGAATAATTATTATAATATTATTAGATATATAAATATTTATGTACATGTTTAATGAATAAAAGAGTGAATCATTATTAGTGTCTATTGAATAATTTAGAGGGCAACCAATCTAATTCCTAAACATTTTTAATTTCACCGACACCACTCCTGATAATCTAAAAACCTCAATCTATTGGAACCTCAATCATTTAAAAATTGAGATAAATAGGATTTTAAAATCGGTTTATTAATTCTAAATTCTAAACTTAAATCGGTTTTAACTTTTAATAACTTATCTATCTATTATCTATTATAATATATAAAAAGAGAGATTATAATAGCTTCACATTCAATCTTAACATGTCAATTTTCTATTAGAATGCCTCGTTATCAAAATTGCACACATGGCACTAATACTTCATATGTTTTATATTAGTCAATTGGTTTTCTAACTATTGATATTCTCTATTAATCAACCTTAATCTCAAATTAAATTATAATATTGCCTTTTAAAAAAAAATTAAAACTCACATTAAAACGTTGACAAATGATATATTCTTCAATGTTAGACACTCAATTTCATTCTATCTTTGTATAATCTCATATGATTTTTATTGTATATTATTTTTTTATGATCTTAGGATTCTTTTTGACTATTGTTCATCTTTAATTCTTATAATATTGAGTTATAAAATTTATTTATTTGTTTTTATTCTTAACTTTTCATATTCTCTTACACTTTAATTTTATATGTTATAAATATTAAAGAGTATTACACATTCATAAATATTAGAATAGGTACCAAGAGATTAAAAGACTTTACACCTTCACTCATATCTGTGCTTAGTACCTTGACTCATGAGAAGAGAGACAAAAAATATGACTTTGATGCAAGCTCTTTCTGACCCACCGGATGGCTGAGAAAAACATCTCTTTTCCAACGTCCACCAAGAAAGCTGTATTGGAACTCTAATGTTTATGTCATAAGATTATAGGAAAGTGGAAAATCTTGAGATGATTTTGCAGGATAGCAAGGTTCGCCAAATGTTTTTTTACTTTTCTTTTTTTATTTGTAAATACATACGAAATTAATTGTTTTTTAGCTGAAAAAATTAGTTCTTGGATATTTTTTTCTGTTCTTCCATTTGAAAATATACCAAAATTTTTTAGGGATTTTGAGATGTGTTTGTTGTTTTCTTTACTATATGTTGTGGCTCAATAGTTAGCAAAGAGGACAAAGAGGACCCAAGGGACGTGCTAATCAAAACGGAAAGAGAAATTCGAATAGGAAGATATTGAATGAGTCATTTTAAGCCTTATTCTTGGTTAAATTGTCACTATTCAAATCTTTTAGCTCATTTTTAAAAGTTAAAACTAAACATACAAGTTAATTAGTAGGTTTGATCTTGTAGAATGTACCAGTCTAAATTGGTATTAGTGATTTAACAGATTAATGAAATATCATAACATTTACAGGGTGTTGATGAGAATTCTATTTGGAAAAATATCCAACTTAGATGTGAAGGTTGTTCATCTCAACCATTTGAAGTTGAGATAGAGGATCAGCTATCCACTAACAAGTTCAAATTCAACAGAAGAAAGGAGAAAAATGGTTAGACTTCAGATTAATGATGATGAAGTAATACTGAAAATCAGAAATATGTCTTTTGTTATTCTATTGAGATAAATATTACTCGAACTATGACAATATTTTTTATTGCTAGAATGTAATTAATATGTAGTGGATTAATTTTTATACAACTATGATTTCAAGTATTTGAATTATTATGTGTTAGACTTATATGCAAAATTGTGAAAATTATGTTTTTAGTTACCATACAGACCAATTATTTATGATTATATCATTCTTTTATGCTTTTCAAGGATATATATAAATAAACATGGGAAGACATGAAGTTCAAATTCTATGAAACGAATGACTTTGAGGTAACTTTTGTACAAAACTAAGATATAAAGGCATGTGAGAGAATTCTTTTCTCAATAGAATAGTAAAATGAGTATGAACACCAAACAACAAAGAAATATGATAGGATAACATATTTTATACTAAATTAGTTTCTATTTTTATTATTTCAATATATATATTTTTCATTGTTAATATATTATATATAGTTATAATTTATTTTTTAATAATATTCCTCTTCTTTCAATTCTTTATGTTACATAATTACTAATAATTATAATATTAAAATAAAATATATATTGGTAGTGATAGTTTAAAATACATATTGAAATTTTGTTACATATTAAAAATTTATATATTTTTTCGCGCATCGTGCGGGTTTAAATCTAATTTGTCTAATTTTTAAATGATCGAGAGCTAGATTGAGATTTTCAGATTATTAGGAACAACATCGTCCAAGTTAAAAATAATTAGGTGTTACGGATCGGCCCCCAAGACCCAATCCACTTGAATAAAGGCCATAAGCAATAAGGCTCACAAAGGTAGGAATCAGTCATATCTGGCAAGATATGATATGATCACAACAGATCCCATATGGATCTCCACCACTAACATTATATAAACAAAGGGTAACACCCCCTCAAAGTAAGGTATGCACTCTCTAACCCTATCTCCCCATATTTGACTTAGAATCCCACAATCCTAATTCTGACTTCTAGGGCTATTCTTACTCATTTCAATCCCCTTCTCCATTATAGTTCTCGGTTACGCTGGAGAGCTTAACCACCCGAAGGCACACCTTCTTACTTTGATCATTGAGGTTCGGCATCCTATTTGAAGTCTTTTGGACAATCGTTAAATAACTCGACCTTAACATTAGAAATTGGATTAGGGGTTTAGTAAGTGTTTATAACATGTTTTAGTTTGGGTTGCAACACCTTGTACCGAATTTTGATTAGTATAGCTCGAGGATTATAATACTAAAAAGAATTTCGGCCTTTACTGCTTATTGAGAGAGAGCAAGCAAGTTTGAGGCAGTACTCTCTAGTTGTGTCAAAAAGAAGAGAAATTAAGTGGCACTATATGTTAAAAAAAGGAGAAGCAAGCAAGCAGTACAGTGCCCCCTAGCAATGCCAGCTAGCTAGCAGCGATAGCAAGTTGAGGTTATTAAACTTATATAGTTAGACAAGAAAGTTGTAGCTGTAGCATCATTCTACTCTCTATAATATTTATCGCTAGAGTTAATTTTGTTCGGTTTTTGATTGTGTTAGTTACAGGAATTGTAGAATTCTTTTTAATTAATATATTTTACTAACTTCTAAGAGTAAACTATTGCAGCAGTGGAATCATCAAAAAGCCGATGGCAACATGTGTGTTTTGTGGTGAAGACATTCAGAGTGTACTATCCATTACCTCTTGTTCGCTTGTAAAGTGACATGAAATTTGTGGAACAAAATTGTAGGTAGCTGGAATTTGTTATGGGCTTGGCCGGCTTATTCGAAGAGCTGTTTTAAAGCATGGATCTCATCTTGACCCAAAAAAAAAAAAAGCATGAATCTCATATCCTTAGAGGAAATCGTTGAAGTAACATGGTTGGCAGGGTGTGGGGGTCTTATCAGAACCCATGATGCAAAATGGATGGCAGGATTCTTTGCAAAGCTTGGTGGCTGTCAAGTCCTTCAAGCAGAACTCTGGAGTATCTTTTATGGGCTCAAGATGGCATGGAATCTTGGAATGAGAAGACTCGTAGTTGAAACAGATTATGTAGAAGCTTATAAAGAGATAACAGAAGCAACGCAGAACTCTCAGGTCTGCAATGCCTTGACAAGGGATATCCTATTATTCAAGAATAAGCCTTGTGAGATCAAATTCCAACACGTGAAAAGAGGAGCAAATCAATGTGCTGATTGACTCGCCAAGTTTAGCTTGAACCAAGACTTCGGATTTCATTTTGTTGATCATCCCTCCTATGCTCTTGATCAGCTTATTGCTGCTGATGGATTAGACTGATTTTGTGTCCTTGTTGGTTTGTTTTTGGGCTGAAGCCCCCTTCTTGTTAACCGAAAAAAAAGATGGCTGCACCCGGGTTCAAGTCCTAGACGAGGAAAATGAACCCATATATACCAAGGTGGGAGACTGGGAGTAACCCCACTTATAACCATAATAGACGTGATTATAGAAAACAAGAAACACATAGCGTTGGTCAACATATGTATGTATTGATTGTTGATTTTAATATTGTTACGGTATGTTGATCCTTGAAATGATTGGAGGAAGACATAACTATGAAATCGTAGAATCAAACAGCAGCGAAGAAATTTGCTTTCCAGATTTTGAACAAGGCAATATTCCTGCAAGGTTTTATCTCCAGACAGAAGAAGAAAAGGGTCTGATATTGAAAATAATTCTAGTGAGCTTATGGTGTATTCAACCAAATCTATTAGATAGGCCTTCTATTAATAAAGTAATAGAGATAGAGATGTTAGAAGGACCTATTGAGTCACTACCATATCCTCCAAAGCCAAATTTGTTTTCTCCAGACAGACTAATCTCAAAATATTCAAATATATCTTCTAGCAATGAACTTGAATTAAGTTCAACAACCATAGGAGAAATTGACTCAGAAAGAAGGTAAGTGTGGCTTTGATGTAATTTTCACTTAATGTTTCTGTCTTTCAATTTGTTTAATTTAATATGCTTCATTTCCGGGATTATATAATCGATAATACTATATGTACAAATTATATAATCAATAAAAAGTCTGTGCTAATATTTATATTTTTTTATATTGCTAAATGATGTGTATAAATGTGTACAACAATACATATAGATTAATGGAAAAATTAATATAAAGGACCGTTATGGAGATTTAATTATTAAAAATAACCTATTATACTGAAATTATTAAAGAGGATTAATTTTTACAATATTTAGAGAGAATGACCTTAATTTTTTTAAAAAAGACAAATATATCGGCTTTTTTATTAGAATAATCCTGTTTTCAAAACTTATTACGAGAGTGCCATTGTTTTGAAACTATTTACAAAGCTGCCCCCGTTTTGCCTACGTGGCGACACGGTGGCAGCTTCTATTTTTTTCAGATGCTAACTAGGAGGCGCGGATGGGGAAGGCGCCTCCAACGTGGAGGTGACAACAAGGGACGTGCCTCCAACGTAGCAGCCCCCTCCGCAGTAGGATTTTCCTCGGCAGTAGGATTCGGTGTAGAGTTTTCTGAACCTCTTTGAGCCGAAGCCTGTGATGATTGTGTGTTAATAGTTCGACCAACAAAAGGAGTATGCGCCAAGTTCTCACCCATTTCAGGCTCCACATATAAATACATTGTTCTATCTCCTTTTGCACATGCACCTGCCACATTGGTAGCGCTATCTCCTGCCACGTTGGAGGCGCGTCCCTTGTTGCCGCCTCCACGTTGGAGGCGCCTTCCCCATCCGCACCTCCTAGTCAGCATCTGAAAAAAATAGAAGCTGTCACCGTGTCGCCACGTAGGTAAAACGGGGCAGTTTTGTAAATAGTTTCAAAACAAAGGCATTCTCGTAATAAGTTTTGAAAATAGGAGTATTCTAATAAAAATGCTAAATATATCCTTAGTTTCTTTTCTATTTATTTTTTGTAAACCTAATTTCATTTTAATTCATATTTCATAATAATTTGTTACTATAATTTTCAATTCTTATTTAGTAAATCTCTTGGTGGTTAATTTTTTACATTATTGTGATAAGATATTTGACCACTGTTATTTAAAAGTTTTTTTTTTTTGAATTTGAAGTTATATGATCTAAAAATAAAAATAATAAGAATTTGAATGTTCATTGTGAATTTTGATTCCTCTGCATTTTCTTTACTTCCTTTGTATAATTATGTTCCAGTTCTTCTGCATAAGGATTTTTTTTCATAATTCAGAATCAGTTCAAACAAGAACAAGGGACATAAGAGAATATCGTGCATCGTTACAAGCAAAGTAAAATCACTATAACCCTAAATACTAAAGGAAAGTGTTCCGGTATACCTCAAAAAGTGAGGTATACCGTATTTTTTTACTTTTTAATCGTTAATCTTTATCGTATATTAATTTTATAATTAAAATCAATCAAAATTAACGGCTAAAAGGTAATGGAATATGATATACCTATTTTTTGAGGTATACCGAAAAACTTTCCAATACTAAAATACCGAACTTGATGAGAGATTTCTTTTGCCTTCAGAGTTCAGATCCAAAGATACATTTGCAGCACCTAGTTGCCCCTTTCATCACATTTTCTCCTTCCGTCCCATTGCTGCTTCTATTTTATTTCCACCTAACAATATCAATTTTCAATTTCTGGAAATCAAGAATAACAGCAAATAAGGGTTTGAATTGAATTTAAGGACATTTTTGTCTTTTTATTTTTTTTTAAATATTATATAAATTAATTATTCTTAATAATTTAAGTGAAAATAGATTTTTTTAATAATTAAATCTTCTTAACGGTTTTTTACTAATTTTTCCTAGATTAATTCTTATATTATTATTACGGTGTATTAATAGATATGTATGATGTTCTTTTATATAGTTTAGATTTTATTACAAAAGTTATGTTTGCACGTTAAAATATCAGTCACTAAAACTGGCCTATCATATATTTATACAGAAATATATATACATAATTTTATTATTTTTAATGTATATTTTATATTTTAATGTATATTAATCGTTTTTTTAATATGATTTTAGTGTACAAATAACGTAAGTTATTTTATTATCTTCTTATTCAAACATTAAGTTGACAATTTAAATAAATAAAAAATTAGCACTTGGTATAGCGTATAACTCATTCAATCGGCTCAATAAACCAAGTCGCTAAAATTAAACTACTCTGGTTAAATTTAAGATGAACTCTTTTAAGAATGCAAATTAAAAATAAACTTTGCTATACACACAGTTGTTTAACCTTGATTTGAACACCAAATAAATTTGGCTTAGGATAAATTGGTTAGTGGTGAATTGGTCAAAAATCCAAGAAAAACAATAAACAAATAAACTGTTAACACTGATATAAACATTTGGCAGTTAACTTGTTTTTTTTGGTGTCTAGCAGTTAACTTGTTTAAAATAAAAAATTATTTTCCAAAAAAATATATATGTCTTATATGTCGTATATTATTATTTAAACTTTTACTCTTTTTTTGACTTAATTAGACTTTTACTTTTATCTGTTCAATGATCAATAGCAAACAGTATATAGTATATACAATCATTTAATTAAAGTTATACATTTAAATGATCATTATTAAAGCAGTGAGTTTTAAAATTAGTTTTAGTTATGTGTGATAATATATATATTGTTTGTGACTTTCAATTTGTTTAATTTGCGTAACATATATACATGCACTCTCAAAAGTCAAATTTAAATAAGAATTACTGATTGTAAATTCATCAATAGAAGAAGGCAGTGAATATAATAAATTGGTTTCTAATGATATAAGATTTATGTGCACTACTACTGCATACCCTGTTTCTCTTACAAGTGTGACATAATTTGCTATTGATCACACGTTATTTGATTCTTTGGTTACCAGCCAAGTTCTCAAGCTTAGAAGGGTGTATGACAGATTGAGAGTAGCACCATGAACTCGCTAAAAACTATCTGTTTTTGGTAATATAAAGAGAAGATAAACAATAATAAGCTGAAGATGTAACATATAAACTTCATGCTTTAGGTTTTCAAACATAGTTTTCTCCCAAATCAGAACAAGGTGCTGTTAGAAGAGTGATAAAAGTTAACAATATCTTGGTGAATATTTGTATATTAATAACAGGAACTCTGCCACCAATAGGTCCTCCACTGAACAATGATCAAAGAGGGGTTACCCCTACTTGGTTCCGTTTAGTTTGCATTTAACTCTCCTTATTTTGGGTGTTTAGTACCATTTTAATACAATAACTATAACTTAGATATAAATCCGTGCGATTTGCATAATAGAATATATGCTATTGGATTAAAGTTGAATTTAAATAAAACATTCTAACTTAAAACAATAGAAAATGAAAAAAAACGCACATGAAAAATTTTATGGTAGACAAAAGTACGTATGAAAGATTAAAAAAAAACAAAAATAAACCTAAAAGACAATTAACAATAGAAAAAATACTCATTTTTAAATGCGATGTGATATGATTGGTTTAATTCGCTTATTTTTACAAGTGATCCGAGTTGATTGCGCGAGTTATTTTATCGGCTTTAGTCACGTAGAAAAAATAGAGAAAATTTTTTATTTTTCTATTTTAATTAAAGACCTCGTAATCAGTTGGCAGCGAGGTGGACGGATATCCCGTATTAAGAATTTTATTTGCACATCAAAATTAATTATTAAAATTAGTTATCATGTATAATATATATTGAAGTATAAAATATATGTATAATTTAACTCATTTTTAATATTTATTTTATATTTCAATAAATATTATATACTGATGATTGATTTTGATGACTGATTTTGATATATACTCTTGATATAAGTCATCTAAGTATATATATATATATATATATATATATATATAGTATTGGAAGGGGTTCCGGTATATCTCAAAAAGTGAGGTATACCGTATTCTACCATTTTTTAATCGTTGATCTTTATTATATATTAATTTTATAATTAAAATCAATCAAGATTAATGGCTAAAAAGCAGTGAAATATGATATACTTCACTTTTTGAGGTATATAGAAAATTTTCTATTTTAGCATTCCATCCATGATGAGCTGTACTGTACTGTGCTGATCCTTGACCTGACCGCAATATTAGTTTAGCCTGCACCGGCCCTGATGAGGTTAAGCGCTAACTTCCGGCATTTCGACCCCCAATCCTAGACATTAATGCATTATCTATGTATTACACACCCACACATCACACACACTACATGAAGTCATATACATCTCATTATTTCTTCATGTTGAGCTCCTGGCAAGGATCGATCTCTGGCCATGCTGTATGCAGCTTCTTAGTGGGATTAGTATCACCATTAGGCCATGCCACGGCTGCCCACTAATGTGGGATTTTTTTTATTTAAATAAATAAAATTCAAAAATTACCATTTTGCACACGTACACACAAATTTACGAAATTAGGTTTGTCAATCACAACACGGGCCAACTAGGAACGGATTGGGCCCAATATGTATCACGCAGGAGGCTGGCTTGTGTTAGCTTCGTCTTGGTTAAAGGTGAGCCCTAACACGGGTGTGGGTGTGCCGTGATGAGCATCTTGGGCGTGGGTGGCCCGTGTTAGCACATTGGGCCAACGTAGCCCGTGTTACCACCTTAAATGAGCCAAACCCGTGTTAGCAACTTGGGCCACCCAAGCCCGTGTTAGGGGACCAGCTGCCTATAAAAGGAGCGTGCCCCAAACCTTCAACTCACACACAATGACCCTCCACTCCAAAAAAAAAAAAAAAAAAAAACGCAATGGTGCACTTTGTAATACGTCTATTATGTATATTTTTTATATGGCTGTGAGTATCCAAAATTAGGCAATTGAAATGGATGATAATCGAAATTTCAAACGGTGATAGTTCTCCTGATAGCCCAACCCAGGGTGGCGGACGGAATTTCAAGCGGTGATAGTCCTCCTGACATCCAATTTGTAATAAGCGACCTTTGTGGAGAGCGACAGGCCATAATTGCAGAAGCATATGACTTCTGTGGAGAGCCGCAGTACAGTAGGTCAGAAACAAAGGTCCTTGGCGGAGAGCCTCAGGACCTTTGCGGAGAATCCCAGTACTGTATGACAAAAGCAAAGGAGCTCCGCGGAGAGCATATGGCCTGTAGGGAAGAAGCGAAGGTCTTGCTTAGAAAGGGCATTTTATTAATATAAAAATAGAATTTTGATTTAGGATCATTGTAATAAGTTATGGTTGTTTGTAATCTGATTTAGGACCATTGTAATATTTAAGAAAAAAATAATGACAAGTTAATTTTTTAATATGTTTATTTATGTATGCATCTTTGTATATGTTAATTAAATTATTTTTTTTTATTTGAACCGCTTCATGCGTGGGTGTTCGCAATTATTTATGTTGCGAGTGTCATGTATTTATTTTTTGCGTAGCGAATAGGTACTTAATCGTTCGCTGGAAAAAAAATTTCACTGATGAACGTATAACGTGGTTCGTAGTTCGTTAAACAGTAAGTATTTCAAAACTTACCTTTATATGCATACCAAATAAAGGAGAAATACTAAGTGACTATTAAAATCTATTAATTTTTTTTGACATAGGTGTTAAGTAAATTATAATATTAAAATATTAATTACAGGTGCGGATGCGTAGGGATGATAAAAAAACTGATTAAAATTAAAGATTATTTTAATTATGTAAACCTTTTTTTTTGCCAGAAATTTTTTGTTTTTAAAGAAACGGCCATAACACGGGTTTGGCAGCGTTAAGTTACACAAAATGGGCCATCATAGCCCGTGTTACGTATATTGGGGCTGTCAAGCCTGTGTTACCTAACTTGGGCCACCCAGCCCCGTGTTGCATATATTGGGCTACCTTAGCCCGTGTTATGTATATCGGGTACGGCTAGCCCGTGTTAAGTATTATGGGCCACCCTAGCCCGTGATAGCCATGTTGGGCCTCCGTAGCCCGTGTTGTGCACGTTGGGCCACCCTAGCCCGTGTTATGGCCCTCGGCAGGAGTTATAAAAGCCGCACCTGAGGCTCCCATTATGCAAGATCCACTACTCTCTTCCCTCAAATCTTTCCAAAAATTGCTTTATTTCATAACCAAGATGTCAGACCCAAATTTAATTGTGGGTATGCTGTATCCCGACGGCGAGATGAACAGGGGGCGGACGGCGTTGGTTTTTCGTGTCCTAACCCGATATTGTGCTATGTCCAACGTGTTGATACGCTGGATGGGCTTAAGAATTTCATTTTGCGAACAATGGGAGCCGTCGGCCGGAAACAAGTGGGGCGCATTGCGTATAGGCTTCTGAATATCCTTCCACCTTATGAGTACAAGTTCAACGTATTTTGGGTTGAGGGAGATGTTCATGTACGAGCCATGTTCGAGCTGCATCAAAGGTATGGCCCACGTCAAGTAATGGAGCTTCTCTTTGAGACACGGGACGCCAGCTGTTTTCAGGCGGGCCCATCATCGACATGGGCCGGTCAAGTAGTACCAATTGCTGTCTGCATTGCCACACCGAGTGTGTCCATGGAAATGGATTCCGGCTCAGAAGGCGGATCCGACGAAGACTACCAAGGGGAGACTGAGGAGTCAACAGACAGTCATGACGAGGCCGAGTTTGTCGATAAGAGTCAAGTCGGCCGCAGGTTTTTACTTCCCGCACCAGCGCCTATACCGAACTTGTCATCTGTCAGCAGCCACTTCCATTCGCTGAACTTGGACGCGATGCAGGAGGAACCTAGAGAAGCCCACGAAGGTGGGGGGAACGATTACCTCAACCTAGACGGCGGTGAGGAGTTCCGTGTTGGGCATCGTTTTAGATGCAGAGAAGCAGTTCACATGGCAGTAAAAAACTATAACATCCGAAGGGCCGCCGAGTATAGAGTTCTCGAATCCGATCAGAGCAAATATGTGTGCCGTTGCAAGCAGCACGATTTTGGTTGTCCCTGGAGGGTGTGCGTGGCCTTCCATGCAAACCATGGTTATTGGTGAGTGTGTGTGTAAAAACAATTGGAGGGTACATAATTAAAATCCATTTGGTGACTAACGGTCCGTGTTTATACAGGGAAATAAGGAAGTTCGGGGGGCCGCACTCATGTCTTGCCCCGTCAATGTCAGCAGACCACACGCAGCTGGACAGCAGGCTGATATGTCAGTTCATTTTACCGACGATCAAGTTGAATCCGTTGGTTAACATTGCAGTGTTGCAAAGCACAATTCAACAGAGTTACCACTTCAGGCCCTCATACAGAAAGGTCTGGATTGCGAAGCAAAAGGCAATTGCGAAGCTTTATGGCGACTGGGAGGATTCTTATGCCATTCTCCCGAGATTGTTTGCTGCGTTGCAACATTTCTGCCTCGGGACCGTGGTCGATCTTCAGGTGAGGCCTTATTACAACGGTGATATACCTGACGCACAGAGTTCCCAGTTTGAGAGGGTTTTTTGGAGTTTTCCCCAGTGCATCAATGCGGTCGAGCATTGCAAGCCTTTTGTCTCCGTGGATGGAACTCATCTGTACGGGAAGTACGGGAACTCGAACATATTTCCTGCGGCATTTGCAATCGTTGAATTAGAAACAACGGAGTCTTGGTCATTTTTCCTCCGTAATCTGAGGCAACACTTGATCCGGCAAGAGGGAATTCTGTTAATTTCGGATCGGTCAAATGCGATCAAGGCAGCCATCGATCAGGAAGACAGCGGATGGCAGACACCTAGAGCCTATCACGCAATATGTGTCAGGCACATGGCTATTAACTTCAACAACAAGTTCAAGCACAAAGACGGAAAGCGTGCCTTGATCAATGCTGCGTATGCTCCCACGGAGCTTGAGTATGGCAACTACATGTGCGAGCTGGAGAGGATCAGGCCAGAGATGCATGCTTGGGCGTCCCGTTTTCGGCAAAGCTTGTGGTTACAGCACTGCGACGAGGGTCGTAGATGGGGCACATGACAACAAATTTATCAGAGTGTATAAATGCTGTTTTGAAGGGTACACGATACCTTCCGATCGCAGCCATTGTGCGAGCAACGTATGAGCGCCTGAGGCAGCTGTGGATTAGAAAGGGTCAGGAAGCACACGCACAGATTGCAGGGGGTAATGTGTGGACCCAATTCCTGCTTTCGGAGATAGAAAAGCACAGGGATGACTTGCTGAAGATGAGGGTCACCAGCTGCGATCGGAGGCAGGCAGTCTTTGTCATAGAAGAGGTTCAGTGGATAATGGGCTCGCATCAATCTTTGTACAGGGTGAGGCTGAGACAGAGAACGTGCGACTGCGGTCGTTTCCAACAGCTCCATCGACCTTGTCGACACGTTGTTGCCGCATGTGCTGCTATTGGCATAGAATGGGGTCCGTATGTCAACCCCGTGTATAGCTTGGCGGAGTGGCGACAAGTTTACGGGATGGATTTTCCCCCGATTCCGGATGAGAAACTATGGCCGGAGTGGTATGGCGCCTCCGTGATGCCCAACCCATTGATGCGTAGGAAAACGAAGGGTAGGCCAGTCTCTACGAGGATAAGGAACGAGATGGACCTGGTTGAGCGCCAAGAGAAGCGTTGTGGGATATGTCGCCAAATCGGTCACACAAGAAGGGGTTGTCTGAATGCCGCGCACCCTGAAGATTAGGTGGTAGTGTCATGTATGATCTGACTTGTGAGAAGACCTATGTCTCAAACCGTCTATTTTGTTTTGTTGTTCCAGTTGAAAATGAGGTCGTTTGTTGTCAGTTTGATTACATAGTTGTGTCCCTGTTTGTGTGTTTAAATCATTTGAATAAACCTTGTTCACTTTTATTTGTCATGCGTTGAAAACGGATATCATTTGCCGTTAACATATAAATACACATAATTTAAATAAGACTACATTTCGATGATCAAAATAAGCAACACGGAAAATAAAAATAAAAACTTATCATATCATATTCCATACCATAAACAAAGTTCATTACATAATCATCATCCTTGCAAGGAGTTTCAAATTACACAAATTTGAACACTAAATACACCGATACTAAGAAACATAACCACTAAAACATTTTAATCCTAATGGAACTGAAACATAGAAATACTAACTGACAACAAATGTAAATAAAGAGACTGCAGTCACATGTATCCACTGCCATGATGTAAGTCCCCACCAGTGCCGCATGGAGGTGGTCTGGCTGCCCTCGTGGGTCTCTGCGGCGGAGGCGGACCAGAGGGCTCTGTCGGCGTTGTCTCGGCCTGAGTCGTGGTCGGGATCGGGCCGCTCATGAAGTCAAAATATGCTGGTGGGGTCCTGTACTGGTGTGGGGTGCCACCAAAGTCACTGACGGTGTAACCCAATCCGTGCGGGGGGTGAGGGGACGCGCCGACGATCGAGCTAAAGGGGTCAAGGCGATGATCCCTGGATGCCCTGTATGATGCCGCTTGGGACAAAACGGCCGGCTCTGGGGCTCGCATCATCTCAAAAACCTCCTCAAGGCCACTGGTGTCGAACGGAGACTGTAGCAGCGGGTCCAGGGATATAACCGGGAAAGGCCGGGGGTGCGCTGACTGAGGTGCAGGTGGAGCCTGCATCGTGGACGAAGAGCCTATGATATCATGGTCGAACCACTGCGGTCGGGCCGGAGAAACATGTGGCTAACCTCCCGCGTCGCCCTCATCCTCATGTCGGCCGATCTCTTCTACCTCCTCCTGCGCCTCCTCCGCGCCGATCCTGATGCCCATCCTCTCTCTCCTCCGCCAGTCATGTGAATTCGCAGGCAGCCTTGGAGGTGCCGCATTGGCAGCAGGTCGCCTGCCCTACTACCGGCAGCCGACCTCCGACCACGGGCAGGTGCGTCCTCCGGCATGCGCAACTCGTCCCTCGGATGCGAGGCGGTCATCGATAGATCCGGAGGTGCGAACATCCATCGAGGGTCCTCTAGTCGGGCTGGTTGTGACAAAAATCGATCCCGGCCTACCATGGCAACATACCAAGTGAAATATTCCTGGGTCCCTAGAGAATCCCTGCACTCATGTATGGAAACCAGCACGTCTCTAGTGCCCCTCGCTTGCCACCCATCGTACCATGTGCTCAGATAATCAGGCCACCAGCGATCCTCACCCGTGCCAGTGGATGTCATGAACCGTGTGATATCCACAGGGGCCCTAGGTACAGGTTGCTCCCCGTCGTACTGCCTAATGACATGATCGATGTGATGCATCTGAACCATGTTGAAGCACACGACATGCACCGTAGACCTCCAGGTAAAAATCTCCCCGTGCGAGCGGATCCAGTCAGGAACAATCGCCTGTAGATCGCGCGCATCGTACGGGCTCCAACGAAACTGCAAAAAACACCCAAAATCCACATCAGATGCGCATTTCGAATATCAAGCTACACGAATAAAATAAAGAGTTGGTTCACTTACCCGACCAATGTTTGAACGGTCCAACGCCTCTCGCCACCGTATTAGCCGGCCTTCCTGTCTGTCTCTATCGGGCTGCTGAAAACCTATCAGCCTACAAGTAATCCAGAGAATTAGATATTAGACTAGTTAGTTTAGCATAAAATAAGATCATAAATAATCGGTCACACTACCTGCTCTCTAGAGGCCACGCAGTAACATCTATCCCACGAGGACAGAAATTTCTAAATCTGTGATAAATCCACGAAATGATCAGTGGAATGCACCCAGCTATGTCGCACCTACCACTCCTCGAAGCATCGCACATGGACCTATAAGTCCATGCGAGAACGGCACTTCCCCAAGATAGCACCGCACACTGGTCAAAATCCCTCAACAGTGGAACCCAACGAATGTGCACCAAATTGGAGGACGTGTCGGGCAACATGTAACCTCAGCGTGTCTTCATTGGCATCCTGTGGTATGTGGTCCAGCCTCTCCCGCAACCACCTCATGCGGATCAAAAAAACAACCCTATTCCCTTCATGAACGGGTGGTTGTCGTTCGCCCAGCGCGTGCTCGACCATGGCCCACGGCTCAGTCTGATAATGTGTCGCAAAGTCGCGCAGACATCCCCCCACATGTGCACCGTTCGTGCGCAAACCTAAGTGGTAGGCCACATCTTGGAGGGTGATGGTGCACTCGCCCTACGGGAGGTGGAAGGTATGGGTCTCGGGCCTCCAACGCTCAACGAACGCAGAGAGTAGGGCAGCATCAAAGCAGAAGTCGCGCAGCTGCACAGCGTGCTCAAAGCCCGCCTGCCTAATGTATTGCATCAACTGAGGAGGTGGAGGCATCATGAATGCACACCGCCTAGGCAACAGGACACGCTCCCT
>JASCZI010000363.1:29423-41007 GCA_036250425.1 Stylosanthes scabra
CAAAAATTTTCATCAGCACATCCTATTTAATACACATTGGTAACGAATAAAGCTGTTTTAAAATTTAACTTCAAAAGCATTATTTTTTGAATTTATTAAATAGTTCTAGCTAACAAAATTCGATGAAAAAATTACTTTATGGCTTTTCATAACATTGAATTGGTACTTAGCTGCAACAAAATTAAAAAAAAATTGCTGCGAATCCATGTGCGTAATTAGAACTCAGTTTAATCGGTTAACTAGCGGAATATAATAAAAAGGAAATACATGTCCACTAAATCTAAAAAATCATTTGTTTCATTAACAGATTATTTGATCCTACTCCTTAAACTAGGGCTCCGTCAATCTTATTATTTTTAATACAGAAAATAACCTTCTTAAAAGTTTAATTTTCTACTAACTATTTGATGCTTCTTCATAGCACAATCAACTTATGAAAATATTCCTAGCGAATACAGATGCACATACGACATAAAAAAAAATTGTTACTACCTACTTAATTAAAGGACTAAACATTATCCTAAAAACACTACACATCACTATCATGTACTATGTTACTAAATACCAAAGCCCAAATGTAAAAATTACTTCCTAGCACCTAATTAGTTAATATTTTAAGAACCCATGTAACTTAACATTATTATAAATTAGGGAATATTTGAATAACACATTAATCTTTATTTCGATATTTTAAAAAAATTACGAAATTTTTTATTTCCGCACGTACCTGTGTGTGAAGTACTCCTGCAATGTGGCACGAGTTGTTCAATCTGTGCAAGCCATTCGGATCCACCGCCCCTGGCTCGTTTGGATTCGGTGAGCCCCATCGCCTGTTGGTCTCCTGCCCCTGCGACTGCCTTCAACCATGCTCACGTGCCACTTGCTAATAAAGAAAAAATGATTGAGATTTGGAAGGAAGCTAAATGAGGGTGTGAAAAAGTGGAGAGTGTGAATGGAATGGAAGGGAACAAGGGCCAGCTGAGCTTCATGTTGGTTTTATAAGCGTTTTGGCTAACACGGGTTAGGCTCCTTTAAGGTGCTAACACGGGCTAAGGTCCGTTAAGATGCTAACACGGGTTAGGCAGCTTTAAGTTGCTAACACGGGCCAGCCTTGTTTAATTTGCTAACACGGGCCACCTTGGCCCAACATGGTAACATGGGCCACCAACAACAAATATGCTCATCACGACACGCCCACACCCGTGTTAGGGCTCACCTCCAACCTAGACGAAGCTAACACGGGCCAGCCTCCTGCGTGATATATATTGGGCCCAATCCGTTCCTAATTGGCCCGTATTGAGATTGACAAACCCAAATTCATAAATTTGTGTGTGCGTATGCAAAATGATAATTTTGATATTTTAATTTATTTAAATAAAAAAAAATCCCACTAATGTGTAATATTATCACTCCTTCCTACTTTTGCCATTGGGCCTACTGGCCTAGTGTTATAAATTTTTCTTTTTTTTGTAAAAGCCACAAAAACAATTTGAAGATCATCTCAGGCATGTTTGACAAAGGAATTAAACCGCACCCGAGGGCATTGCCCAGTGGCAGAGTTCCACAGGTAGGTGCAACCCTCACACAATTCTAGTTAAAAAAAAAATAATATTAAATATATTATTATACAGATTTGTACACATCATTTAAATATTAATATATTTTTATATTTATTAAGATATATACATACTTTACAATTCAAAATTATTTTATTTAAATATATACATACTTATTAAAATAGATTTTGTTTTTAATTTCAAAATATTTTTAATATTTAAATTATGAACTACATACAAAAAAATATTAAATATTGATAAATGAATAAATGATTTATGAAATTTAATTTTGTTACAAAGTTTGAATTAATTATATTTCTTTAAGTAAATATTACTAATAAAAAATATAGATTATATATTTTATTTTCTCTTACATTACTAATATTTTGGTAAATATTACTGGTTAGCCTAATTTTGTTTAGTCTTCGAAACATTTTTTTACACAAAATACTAATAACTATACAAATGAATTGAAGTAATGTTTAAAATTTTGTTATACACATGATATTATTTATACACCTAATATTAATAATTATTTTACAAATATTTGGGAAATATGAAATAAAAAAATATAAAATAAGATTGGAACCACTTACTTAAACTTGAATAATAAAAAAAAAACTTGTTCACGTATGATTATTTTTTAAAATTTTCCTTGACATGAAGTCTAATGAACTCTATTAAATAAATGTCTATGCTTTTATATTATGAATTTAATTTTGATATATAGTTAGTGTAAAAATATTTTATACATGTATTCAATTATATAATATCACAATAGTAAAAATAATTTTATTTTTCATTGACTCCATGACTGGATATCAAAAAAATGAATATGATTATTCAACTATGTACAATGTTTTATACTGCTAGTCAGTATATCAAAATAGAAAGTTTTTGTAGTCAATATTAGGGAGATATTAGGAAACTAATATCACTTTTTTTTTTCTTTTGTCTTTCCTCTTTTACCACCCACTATTTCCCTAATTACACTAATTGACTTTCTATTAGTCCCTAACGTTAATTTCGTAGTATTACTCTATCAAAATTAAGCTCTTATATTATACATTAAATAAATTATTTTAGGTTTTTTTTCTACATTATATTAGATCTCCGAATTATTACATACTCAACATCCCTTTTTTTTTACTTCTTTTTATTTTATTTTACGATAAAGATCATCACCCCTTTTAAATAGACAATAATAGACACTAATAAATAAATTTTTTTTGGTTAACTACCGATAAATAATGTTACCATCTTATAAATACTATTCACAAAAAATGGCTTTTTTGAAAAATATTTAAACTTTCAAAGTAAAAATTCATAGAGCTAAAACCCAAAAAAATGAAAAGAAAAAAAATGGCCTATTCACATTTCCCCTCTTAAAAAGAACATAATTGGAATATGGCCTCTGTGCTGGACATCCTAACAAATACTAAAAAATTACCACTCTGCAAACATTGGCAAACGCACCCTGAATACATACACGCATCATGCCCACAACTAGCTAAAACTCACTTAGTAGTTACTAGTGTAATACCAACTAGCTACTGCTAGCAGCCAAACTACGAAAAAACTAATCCTTCAAGGTCCACGCAAAAAACATATTAAATTTTTGGTTGGTAAAGCATGCCCGTTATAAATGGTTTGCAAAAGTAAAATATTCGAGCCTGTAAGTCACATTATCTTGGCATATATGAATTTTGTAATCTTCACCTGTCAAAAAATAAATAGATTTCAAAAAATCATTGATTCTTCAAATTGGTTCTAAAAAATAAAATTAATCAAATTAGTCTCAAAAGTTATAATAGTTAATCATGTTATTGACGTTAATTTTTTCCGTGACGTCGTTAGTATTTACTTAGTTGGCAGTTAAGTGACAGATTAGACACTCCCAAATATTTTTTTGAAACTATTTTGATTTACTGAGGTATCTTTTTGGGACTATTTTGATTTATGAATCATTTTTGGGAATTAATTTGCCTAAATCTACTGTTGTTGTCCCTGTTGCAACATATGCAGGTTCTGAAAAATCTAACAAACATTGAACTGATCTTATCGCCTCATACCTAATCTCCAATTGCAGTTGAGATTGTAATTATCAAATAGAAAATTTTTCATCAACTCAAGAGACACAACATTACAAATCACATAAGTAACTTAAGTTCTCTAATTTCTACTTCCAAATTACCCATCCTACAAATTGAGTTCACTTTCCAACAACATAGTCATACAAGTTGAAGAGTTTGAAGATCGAATTATGCATTAACACTAACTTACCCGATATATTAACCAAGTATATATGAAACAATTTGCATGAGTTCTCTGTTATCCTGGATTTCTTATTCAACGTCTTGAAGTCACAAACCATATTTGATTAGCATTTTTTCTCTTCTTTTACAACATCCAGGAGCTGGAACCACAACTACCATGTAAGTAACAAAGTAACCCACTACCACAATCACCATTTTTATGGCCCATCATGGTTGTAGGGCAAAAAATTTCTATAAGCCCGTTGATTTCAAAAGGCCTCTCACCAATATGTCTTCATCTAGGAACTCCTCTGAGGTAATCATCCCTTCTGCCTCATCTATTATCTCTATCAACATGATTTCTCCAGCAACACCTATCATTCCAACACAGTGTTGGGGATAAAGGGGTGTCCTTTATGCCTCCTTGATTTTCTCCATTAAGGAGTATCTTCCCTTCCTTCACTTGTTTATGGAATATATTTCTCACCACACAGCAATCGGTCAATGCATGGTTCTTGTTCCGATGTACCATGCAGTACTTTGGGTCTCTCAAGTCATCAGCCGTTAGGAGTTCTCTGTTTGTTTTGGGCTTTAGTGTTCCATCTTCAAACCATTCATTCACAATCACCATGCCCTGAGCTCTGGAAAGGGGTAATGGAGGTGGAGGGCTTCTTCTGTTGGAATCCCTGGAGTAGGAACTCCTGGAATAGAAACACCTCCTACCCCCCATCCACTACTAGAAACACGCTACTTACCGTCGGATTTTCCATCGGATAAAATCCCACGCTGTTTCCGTCGAATTTTGTGTCGACATTTCTGTCGGATAGCTTCAACTGAGAATTTGACGAGCTAGTTTCCGTCGGCTTGAGGAATCCGACGCAAAATTCGACGAAAATATTTGGAAGGAAAGGTTTTTGAATTGGCGCGTAACTTTGCGTCGGATTAGCCGACGTAGAATCCGACGGAAACCAAGAAAAACAAAACGCATCGTTTTGTTAAATGACTAACAACTTTGCGTCGGATGTATCCCACGAAGAATCCAACGGAAACCTTCAAATATCTCCTCGACGACGCAGCCCCCTTCCCATTTGCAGACTCGTCTCTCTCTCTCTTCTAACCTCACCCCCCAAAAACTAACGGCGCCCCCTCACATCCGGCCACCCCCCACTGTAGACGAGCCTCCAAGACGCCGTTTCCGACAACAGAGAAGACGATGTCGTGCTCCGAGGAAGGCGTCCGTGTCTCTCTCTGGCTCTCAGACGGGAAACCGAGCCGCTGCCTGTGGAGGAGGAAGGAGTACCTCCGGCGCCATTCCTGCCCACCACCACCGTCGTAGGTAAGTGGTCTTCGTCCTCCCTCCCTTCTCCCTCTTTGCTGGTTTTATCTCTCTTTAACCCTATTGGTTCTGCGTCAGCCATCGCCGCCGCCCTGCAACCAGAGTCCTCGCCGCTGCCGCCATCAAACGTCCCCTGCAGCCACCACAACAACTAGCTCCATCGCCTCCGGCGAATGCGGATTCATCGTATGCGTCCCAGCCCGATCCCGCACCCTAGCAAGTCGTTCGGGTTCCTATCACATGGGATGGTCAGAAGGGGTATGTATACGCATATTTAATTTGCAAGTATATGAACTATCAGTCAATTTAAACTTAGATGTTACCGTTATCTACTTATAAACTTGCTTTACCTATTTTCAGATTTAAACCGGATAATAACGAGTGCACGCAAGCCATTTCGGACGTCATTGAGCTCATGCTGAACGAGCCGTGGATTAATTACTCCGACGTTCCGGCTGACGTTTAGAAGCGATGGTTTGAGAAGTGGGCGGTACATAGCTCATCTGAACTTATTTAATTCTGATTATGTGTCTGCATATTTGTAAATTCTTATTAATAAATCGTGTGTAACTTGCAGGAGGGATTTACCTGGCCCGAAGAACAGAAAAAGCAGATCAAGAAGGCCTACGACTACCGGGCAGGGAGGCGTTACCAGCAAATCATGGCGGATCTCCGTGATGGGGAGCTTCAAAGGCTAAAGTGGATGAGTGAGACGCTCAGGGGGCAGCTGCTGCACAGGTTTGCGACTGATGAAGGTTTCAAGAAGCGCCAGGCCTCTAGCAAGAAGAATCGGGCTTCCTCGAAGGGTGGGTGCCTCCACACGGGGGGATCTTCGACCATTCTCAAGACCCGTGCAAGGATGGTAACACATTTGCTTATTTATGTCATGAATGTCTTGGGGCAATTGATTACTTATTTATATGTCAACTTAATTGTCACATATCTTCGACCATTCTAAATCTATATTTTATAAAGTCTGAGATAAACTCTAAAGTTTGATAATAAATTTTAAATTTTAATAAATTTTAAATTTAAATTATTGATTTAAGATATAACAAATAAAAATTAAAATCTATTTAATAAATAAATTTCTCATCATTTAATATATTTTTTCACATTATTTTTAATCTAACTTAAAATATGAATAATAAAAAATTACACTCTATAAAATAATTGAAAAAAAAATTGAGAAGATCATTCATCTATTCCATCTAAGGGGAACCATTGTCATCACAGCAATCGAAAACACTCATTGGCAGAGTAGTGCGCGCGCCAGTGGTATCACCATCATTATTATCTTGTTCCTTGACGCGCCTAACAGCGCGGATCAAAGCAGCAAAGCGCACAGAAAGCAAAACCAGCAGATACCCGACAAAGACATAGATAGAAATGCTGAAGCTAGCGTGAGTTTTCTGAATATGTGGATTGAGAAGGAAAGCACCGAGGGTGTAGGACACAGCAAGAAGGACCAGAGAGAATGACATGAGCATTGCTAACACCAAGGTTGGGTACCCTTGACCCAGAGGAACCCCGCTAATGATCAGGATACATGTGGTGATGGAAAACAAGAAGGAGATAGAGTTAGTTAGCATGAACGCGGAGTAACCGTTTCGGTCAACGGCAGCGTAAACGGATTGACCTGGACATGCTTGTCCGTGGCTAATTGATGAGGGACAAGTGACGGAACCGTTGTTGCCATTTTGGATAACGCCGCCGGGTGGATTAAGACCGTTTTGAAATGCCATTGTTGCAATGACGGTTGCCATGAGTCCCAGGTTGCCTCTCATTTCCTTCAACCACTCGCCATTATCGTCGTCTTTCGGCACGGATAACAGATATCGGAGCAGGCTAAAACGCACAGCGATGAAATCGGCCATTATTGATTATTGAGAGAGAGCAAGCAAGTATGAGGCGGTACTACTTACGTGAATAGGAAGAGAAACCAAATGGCACTATATATGTCAAAAGAAAAAGCAAACAGCACAGGCCCATCGCAGTGCCAGCTAGCAGTCATAGCAAGATGAGGTAATTAAATTTAGTTTAGAGAAGAAACTTGTAGGTGTAGCACGTTCCTTTCTAATATTTTATGTTGGATTATAGTATACAGATCTCTATGTATACATATTTGAGGAGCGCATGTGGGTTCTTGAGATTTCTTTTTTCTCTCATGGGGGAACACGATGTGATGTTGTGGCGGGGCTTGTAGACATATCCGAGCCGAAGCCGTGGCACATGAGCTGTGTGATGGGTCGTATTTCCTCGGGCCAAGTTCCTTTTTCGTGGCACATAATCCTTCACAAGAAAAACAAAACATAATTATTTCAGATATTTTATATTACACATTATTAGCAATAGGGTCCAGCATAGTATCACAAAGACTATGGCTAGCAACACCGTTGACCATATGTCTATGATTCGATCTTTTCCTCCCAAAGCAACGTAACAACACACTTCGCCACATAATAAATACCAAGCAAAGACTTGAGGTCAATATGTAAAATCCTTTAATACATACTTTGGTTTTAATTAAATAATTAATAGTTCACCAAAAAAAAATTAAATAATTAATAGTACATACAGATCATGTGCAATGAGCGCAAGCTAAGTGGCACTTAAAAATATAATATAGAACAAAGACTTACAGTCAACTTCGTAATCTTTAAATAAAAGGTGTGGAAAGTAGTTTTGTGCGTGTGTTTTTGTGGGTATTAAGTATTAACAATTAAGTGATATATCACATATTGGAGTTCGAAAATGTTTGGTAAACAACGAAGAATCAACTAAAATAAGTCAAAATTTTCCTTTTTTAAACTTTATTTATTACAATTAGTGTTATTTAATATTTGTTGGCTCACGCTCCAAATTCATTGTAATTGAGAGCATTGAATTTGAATACGATAACATTATAAGCTTTTAATATAATGATTCATCTATAGAATATATTATAATAAAAGCATATCTCATAAATTTGACATTTCTATTTCAATTTTTTAACTCTTAAAATATAAAACTCCTTTTTTTATCTTATTTGTTTATTGATTTACAATGTTCTAAAATAAATAATTAATCAAAACAATAAACGGTAGCAACAGCACGGATAGTAGTGCCTGAGTAAATTTTTAGTTTATTAATTTTGTTTTATAAAAAGCTATTATTACATATATAAATTGTTTAAACAAAATTGATAAAAAAAATAATTTTTAATATCTATACTTGAAAATAAATGACATCCATAATTTTATATAGATATATAATATTAAAAATAGTTAATAATAACGTCCAAAAACCTTAATAAAAATTGATAAAATATCATTTTTTAATATCTATATTTAAAAATAAATAACATCCATAATTTTATATACGTAACATCTATATCTATAGTTATATGTATATAACATCCAAAGTTTCATATAGATCTATAATATCAAAAATAGTTAATAATAACGTCCAAAAACCTTAATAACAATTGATAAAATATCATTTTTTAATATCTATACTTAAAAATAAATAATATAAATTATGTATATAAAATCTATAATTATATGTATATAACATCCATATATAATTTCATATAAATATAAAATATTGAATAATAATATCCAAAATTTATTATTTAGTATTGATTATTTATTTTTAATGTTTACAAATCAATCTTTTATTTTTTTATTTTTATATCATTGCATATAAGCTACTTTTTTTAAAATTTTTTTTGAACAACTTACTCAATTCTTTTTAATTAGAATGAACTACCGATGTAATATATATAAAATTCTTTGGACACCAAAAAAATATAATTTTTTGATGTAATTTAATGATTAAGAACCATTACAATAAGTTATTTATGAAAGAAAATAATCACATTATATTTATGAAAGGAAATAATCACATTATATTTTTTTTAAAAAAGTTATTAGGCAAATTGTACCCTCTCTGCTAGGGTTTGTTTTGTATCCTATTAGGATTTTTGCCTCTTCCTAAAAATTCCTCATCTCCTACAGAATTAACATTCCATCACGTTCCCTGAATCTCTATTGTGTGATCATTGTCACTCTGATACTGATTATACAATTATGCTTCATTCTATTAGATTATAAACACAGAATTCTTAATCTAAGGGGTGGGAAACACTTGAGTGACGGTGAGTGATCACTTTCTTATCAGAATCCTATTTTCTGAGATGAAATTGATCTAGGATGGGAAACACTTGAGAGTTAGAGAGATTGTGAATTCCTGCTTTATGTAATCCTTATTTTCGTCACCAATTTCATCCTTTTTATAATTTTCTTCTTTTGCTTTACTTCCTCTATAGATTTCTTCTATAATTCAATCACACATTATGGCCCTCACTCTTCATCAGCGAAGTGATTCTCAGCCTCCTGTAGCACACTCTGATGATGAAGTGGTGAATCTGGATGCAACTAATATCAAAGAGACAACAAAAGACTTCTCTAAAAGCCTCTTTGGGAGAATTATGGCGGATCACAGCTTTAGTTTTGGTCTGATAGAAGGTTCTTTCACTGCTATATGGAATTACCTTGAAGGTTTGACAATCAAATCTTTGGGTGATAACATCTATCAATTTACTTTTGTAAAAGAAACAGATATGCTTCGTGTTGAGAGAGGCTCACCTTGGCTTTTTAAGCAATACCTCATCCATGTTCAGCAATGGAATGGTGATTCCAAATTGGATGTCTCCAATTTCTCTATTATCCCGATGTGGATCCAATTATGGGACATGCCTGATTTCTGCAAAAAAAAAAAAAAAAAAGCTGCAAGAAAAATTGGAGAAAAGATGGGGTCAGTTATCGAAGTTGATTTATTTGATAAGCGTCCAAACAATACACAAATCATGAAAGTCAGAGTTAATATTGATGTTTCAGCTACTCTAAGACAGTCAATCCGTATAGCTAGCCCTAATAAAACAAACTACTCTATTCTCCTAAAGTATGAGAAGTTGGGAGTGTATTGTAGGTGTTGTGGCTATTTGGGACATGAGATGAGGAATTGTGATATCTATCTCCAATTGTCCACTGCTGAAACTGAGGTGCCTCTTAAATGGAGAGCCGATTTGCGAGCTGACCAGATAGGATGGAAAGTTACTGCTGCTAAGGAGAATTTTAATCTAAATAATCGATCCAAGTACATCAACTCTACTCATACTAACAGGAAACCAACTCCAGTTAGTTTGATTAAGAGTTTTTCTAATCTTTCTTGCAGTGAAGGCATTAAAGGGGATCCTAATGTTGAGGAGAATAGTAGCTCTTTTTCTTCTCCTGTTTTGATTGGTGATCAGGGGATTTCTGCAGTCAACCAACCATCCTTTCAACTTGGCTCTAATGTACCAACCTTTAAGGTCAAATCTAAGAGACAGAAGCTGAAATATATGGCTTGTAGTGGGGGTTCTTGTTAACCATGTTACAATATGTATAAGTTCATTTGATTAGGTTTTGATGAATGACAAACATTGAAGTTGAGGATAAGCGTTGAAAGGAAGCAAACAACGAAAAGAAGATGAAGACCACAACATTGAAGAAGGTTTAGTGTCTTAGGACTTAGGTATTTATCTTGTCAAGAGCCAAACTTATTATCTCTCTCACACACACACAAGAAAATATTTTAAAGAAAAGGTTTTATGAATATCTTGAAAGGTTTTGTTTAAGAACAAAAGGTTTTGTCAAAACGTTAGTCGTACAATAGCCGTAAATGTTTTATAATTTGTTTTATGGTAAAACAAAGATAAGATTTGATTATCAATGTTTTGAAGTTGTTATATACATGTTAAAAATGTTTTAAGTTGTTTTTATAACAAAAGAAATGGTTTTGAAATGATTCTGTAGCACGCATAGGCGTTAGTTTAAAACTTAGTGCATGCTGTCAATCTTGACCTTTGTGCACTAAAATGGTTATAACTTGAGCTACAGAAGTCCAAACGCGTCAGTTCTTATTTTGTTAGAAAGCTAACGTCCGGGGCTTCAAAATGATATGCAATAGTCTATAGTGGACATCTCATTTGAGATTTGCATCGATGCAATGAAGTTTGCATCGATGCAGAAGCATCAACGTCAAAATATTTAGCCCAACGGCTATATCTGCATCGATGCAGAAGTGGTTGCATCGATGCAAAAGTGCTGAAAACACCCCAAACGGCTAGTTTTGACAAAATGGATCCACCCCACCTACCATATAACGTTCTAATTACTTTAGAATGCTATAAATAGATGGTTTGAAGCCTTATTTCATACACAACATCAATTCTAAGTATTCTTGTGCTTATACTTCAATTTCTACATAATTTCAAAGTGATTTTTGCACATATTTAAGAGATAACCAAAGATTGGTTCATAGAGCTTCAATTGTATTCATCTACTCTATTTTGAGAGTTGTAATTCTTCTCTACACAAATTCTATATCTCTTTGTTTGAGTGACTTGGAGTGTG